>JAPYZK010005936.1:0-10331 GCA_030522785.1 Platygaster equestris
TTTTTGGAAATAACTTCTGGAATTGATCTTTCACGACAGATTCTTTCGAGGATCTGAAAAGTTACGTGTTACTTCAAAATATTGTAGAATTTTCCGAGAGTGAAAAATGTTCAAACCTTCAAAAAACTTTGTTCGTACTCACACTGGCGAAAAACCGTAATTGCGTTGAGTTAATTTTTTAAAGTTGAAATTTGGCTTTCATACTGACGAAAAAAAAGTATTAGTACCGAATGTGCCAGTTGAACCTTCGAAGGACTCATTTCATTTTAAGAGACATGAACGTACTCACACTGGCGAAGAACCGTACTAGTATTGAATTAGAATAAAAAAAGTCATGCCAGTACACGCACTGTCAGTACATTTTATTAGTATTCATCATCCAAAGTTAATTTTGGCTTTCACACTAGCGGAAAACCGTATGAGTCCGAAATAAGAAACCTAACCTCCAAAAGACTCACTTCACTGGCGAAAAACCGTCCCTGTATTGAGTTAACTTCAAAAAAGTTAAGTTAGTCCTCACACTGTCAGAACACTCAATTACTACACAGTTTCAAAGTTAAATTTTGGCTCTCACGTTAGCAGAAATCTGTATGAGTGCAAAATGTGAAACCTAGAAAAGATTCACTCTATCGTAGGTGACACAAACGACTCACACTAGCGAAAAACCGTACTAGCATTGAATTAGAATAAAAAAGTCATGCCAGTACTCGCACTGTCAGTAAATTTCATTAGTATTCATCATCAAAAGTTAATTTTGGCTTTCACACTGGTGGAAAACCGTATTAGTCCAAAATAAAGAAACCTAACCTCCAAAAGACTCACTTCATTCGAATAATCATGAACATACTCACACTAGCAGAAAACCGTCCTAGTGTTGAGTCGACATGAAAAAAATCATGTCAGTCCTCGTACTGTCAGAACATTCGATTACTATTCAGTTTTAAAGTTACATTTTGGCTCTTACGTTTTCAAAAATCTGTATGAGTGCGAAATGTGAAATTTAAAAAAGATTTACTCTATTATAAGTGACATGAACGTACTCACAGAGGCGAAAAACCGTACTAGTATTGAATTAGAATAAAAAAGTCATGTCAGTACTCGCACTGTCAATACATTCTATTAGGATTCAGTTTCCAAATTTCAATCTTGTCAATCGAATCGGCAAAAAACCTTACGAGTGCGAAATATAAAAACCTCACCTCCAAAATATTCACTTCATTCCAAGAGACATGAACGTACTCACACTAACGAAGAACCATCGTAGTACTGAGTTAACATAAAAAAATTCATGTCAGTCCTCACACTGTCAGAACACTCAATTACTATACAGTTTTAAAGTTAAATTTTGGCTCTTACATTGGAAAAAATTCGTATCAGTGCTGAATGTGAAACCTAGAAAAAATTTATTCTATTATAGGTGACATGAACGTACTCACATTGGTGAAAAACCGTACTAGTATTGAATTAGAATGAAAAAAGTCATGTCAGTACTTGCACTGTCAGTACATTTTATTAAATAGCATTCATCATCCAAAGTTAATTTTGGCTTTCACACTGGTGGAGAACCGTATTAGTCCGAAATAAAGAAACCTAACCTCCAAAAGACTCACTTCATTCGAAAAGTCATGAACATACTCACACTGGCGAAAAACCGTCTTAGTGTTGGGTCGACATAAAAAAAGACTCTCACACTAATAAAAAAAACCCCATATAAATAAATATATTAGTTTTTATTCGTCCAGAATAACGATTGTACAATAACCATTCCGAAACAATAAATTTCATATTACACTTAGTTATTGAACAATACATATTCTAATAAGGCACCTCCGATGATTTTGATTATCCACGAATAATTGACGTCATAACACAGAATGTCTTCATTTTCCATCATTTATTTCCCAACGCATTTCTATCATGCAACAACATAACCTAAATTCGCCTCAATCTGATCAAATCTGAACTCAATTCCAAAAAAGCGTAACCAAAATCGAAACCGTCCAGTCAAAATTCAAAAACCCTAAATATAATTCCACATAACTGTCAAAATGTCCATAAAAACGACCCTCGTCGAATTCCGACCGGACGGTCAAATCAAATTGATCGATTTTTCTCGAAAATAAGCAGAGAATATTATCATAATGACGCGAATAAAACTTCGGAAATCGCAGTAAAAAACGTTTTCAGACAATCGGGATTAGGTTAGGTTCGTTTAAACTTCCACTCTGAAGGGCGATCCGGGAATATGGTCGTCCCCCCACTTCACGATGAGGATGTATTCCCCCCTCTCCCGGACCATGTACGAGACGTTGTACTGGTGTCTTCCCGTGTGCTTCACGAAGCATTCGTCGCAGGGACCTTTCGGCCCGAGGATTCCGACGTACAGAATATTGTTTCCTGGTTGGTAGAAACAGAAAATGATAGAGTGATGCGAAATAGCAGGGACAGTGAAACTTCTTTAGTGCAGTACAGTCCGTAAATGTTAAAAATGTTATATTTTGTAGCACGCACAGCAAAAATGATATTGAATCGTGAACCAATCGTATTTTTGAATCGTAATCAACTATAAACGATAAGGTTAATGTAATATGATTTTTACCCGCGTCTCCAGCGTTGACCGTAAATTGGTTTTGTTTCCCAAGATACGCCTTTTTCAGGCCCATCCCTTTGCTGGTGACTTTGGTCGCGTCGGACTTGAAATGTGGAAGAACGGGACCGGTGTTTTTGGTTTTCGAAAGTTTTTGAACGGTTTCGACGACGATTGAGCTAGTTTCTTGAGCACCCGTTTCCGCCAAATTTTTGCCTGTGGAGGATAAAACAGAGCAAACATGAGATTTTCTCCAGTTGTTTGGACTAACAGTGTACAATTTTGTTGAGTCTTCAACTGACCTGAGCAAGGCACTTTGAACGGCGACCCGACGATGTGGTAATTGTTGTACTTGACGCTAATGAAGTAATCGCCGGGGACCAAAGGCGTGTACCTAACCTTGTATCCTTCTTCCACCTCGGTGCAGTCCATGGCTACTTTGCTAGGACCGTCGACAGTGACTGAAAGAGCGCCAACTGAAAGGGAAAATTGTGTTGAGAATAATTCTAAAAACATTTGAGGCGATTTTAACACGTTTGCGTTTACCTCCAGCATTGCAGGTGTCGATGACGAAATCGGTTTTCTGCCCGGTTTTGATATTCTGTGGAATGGTGAAGAAGTGTGAATTTGATGATTATTTTTTGATTGAGTATGGGGAGTCAGGGTTTGGAAGTGAGGCGTTACTCTGAGACGTTACATTTGTAACTGTAACGATGATGTTATGCGTTACTTTAATTACAAAGTAACGATAACGGAGAATAGTGACTTTTCACGCGGTAAAATGTAACGGGATTTCAGTTACTTTCACGTTACTCATGGATGGTTGTTGGGAATTTCGAACGTTTTGAAGAATTTTGGAGTTTTGGAGGATACTGAAGTTCTGTAGTTCGAGAATTTCGAAGTTTGGGAAAGTGAGGAGTATTCGAGTTTAGAAAGATCATGAAGTTTTAAGGTTTTGGAATTTTCAGAAATATCGAAGATTTGGATTTCGAAGTTAAAAGTTTTGGAAATTTTTAGAGAATTTCGGAGTTTTGGAATTAGAAAGCTTTGGAATTTGTGAAGTTTCAGATTTTTTAAGAGTTTTAAAGAGTTTTCAAGTTTTATGGCTCGAAAGTTTCGTATTTTGGAAGTTGTAGGATGTTTCTAAGTTTTTGAAATTTCAAACGTTCTGAAGTTTTGGGATTCCCAAGTTCTGACGAATTAAAAAACAATTTGGGAGTACTAAAGAATTTTTAAGTTGTCAAGTTTCGGAATTTTTACAAGTTGTGCACATTTTGAAAGTTTCGAAGAATTATGAAATTTCCGAGTTTTGGAGAATTTTAAAGTTTTATAGCTTTGTTATTTCGATGTTGTGATGAATTTTGAAGAATTTGGGAGTTTTCACGAATGTTGAAGTTGTTGGCTTGAGGATTTTTACATGTTTTAGACATTTTGAAAGTTTTGAAGAATTTTGAAAAACTTGAAACCAAAAGTTTTAGAGTTACGATTTCTATAAATTTTGGCGAATTTTGAAGTTTTGTACATCAAAGATTCCTTAATTCCAACGATTTTGAAAGAGATTGGAGGTTTCAAAGAATTTCGTAGTTTTTTAATTTCGGCATTTTTAGAAGTTTTAGAAAATTTGAAATCATTTCGAAGAACTGCAAAGTTTCCGAGTTTCGAAATTTAGAAGTTGTGGAGAATCATACAGTTCTGTGATTCTGAATTTCGTAGGAACTTTAAAAACTTTCGAAGTTGTAAAGAACTCGAAAGTTGTCAAGTTTTCAAATTCATGAATTCCAAAATTTTCAAGAATTTTCGAGTTGTCAAGTTTCGGAATTTTTACAAGTTGTAAACATTTTAAACATCTCGAAGAATTCCGAATTTTTCGAGTTTTGGAATTAAGAAGTTTTGAAGAATTTCAAAGTTTTTTAACTTTTTCATTTCGAGGTTGTGACGAATTTTGAAGAATTTGGTTGTTTTTACGAGTTTTCAAGTTGTTAACTTAAGGATATCTAACTGTATTAGATATTTTGGTAGTTTTGACAAATTTCGAACAACTTGGAAACAAAAGTTTTGGAGTTTCGAAATCAACAAATTTTAGCGAATTTTGGAATTTTTGATTATCAAGACTTCGAAGTTCTGACAAATTTTAGAGAAATCGGAAGTTTCAAAGAATTCCGTAGTATTGAAATTTCTGCATTTTTAAAAGTTTTGGAGAATTTCGAAAGATTCCAAAGAATTTCAAAGTTTCGTAGTTTCGAAATTTAAAAGTTTCGGAGAATTCCAAAGTTCTGCGATTCTGAATTTCGTAAGAATTGACAAAATTTCAAAGACGTGAAGAATTCGGACTTGTTCGGTTTTCAAACTTAAAGAAGTTCCAGAAAGTCTATAAACTTCAAAGAATAATTCCAGAGGTCTTGAATTCTGGAATTAAAAAGATTTCTTATCATTTCAAAATTTTTAAGAATCCTGGAGTATTTCGTTTACCAAAGATGGAGAGTTGTTAAGTATCTACAGTTTTGGGAATGCAAAACTACTTCAATTCGAAATAAATACTTAGAGAATCAAAATCCGAGATCCAAGAATCGATATCGTTTTTTGTCTATCATTTTCCGATGTCCGAATGTTTTAACAAAGATGATATTCTAACAATAAAAGTAACGACAAAGTAACGATAACGAGTTACTACCTTTTCCGGATTGGCATTAACGTAACGAGTCACACATTTCACCCAAATAACAGTACCGTAACGCGTTCCAATTTTCTCAGTACCGTTCCAAACCCCGTAAAAGTTTAAATACCAAATATAAAATTCCCAAAAATAAGACCCAACATCGCAAAATATCCCAACGAATCCATCAACTATCTCATCACTATCCCAATTTCCGATCAACGACAATCAAAACTCCCCACTTGCCTGCAATCCATTCCCATAAACATGAATCGCAGCAGGATCAGCATCAACTTTCCCGACTTTCACCCGCAACGGGCTCCCATTAATGTGAACCCCGTTGAATTTCAAATGAATCAGATGAATCCCGTTCTCACGCGGCATGAACCTCACGGAATACTCCTCAGCGTCGATCGATTGTATGAAACAGTCGTCCTCGACGCCCGAAGGAGACACGATCTGCAACATTCCAACGTTTCAAAGTCAGACGATGTCTAAAACCGTCGACATCCCGAATATCCACATGACCCGAAATTCATGAACTTTCGTAAACATGCAAAAAACAAGACCAAGGCGTCCATCCCGAAAAATTCGATCGTTACGACGCCCACGTGGCAACTCGCGTTTCACAATTCGCTATTTTCAGATTTACTCGGGATTCTTTTACTCGATGTTTGTAAATGCTTGGAGAATCAAAAACGTTGGTTTAATCATAATCGTGGGTCTGAGGATTTACCTTTCCGTCGAGGTTCCCTTTGGCGCCGTTTTTCCGGACGAGGAAAGTCGAAGGTTTGTCGGGCAAAACGCCACTCTCCGGGAACTGGGCGACCTCCAGTTTGTGAGCGTCCCCCATGGCCGGGGCGATGTACAGTCTATGGGGGGAGTCCGGGATGTGTTGGTCATTGAATTTTATGCCCACTCTGTAGTCACCTGCGCCATAAGAATTGTTTTTTCAACCACTGGGCGAAAGGGAATAACTGAATACGAACCGTCATCGGCGAGCACGATTTCCTTGCTCACGGTGAAAGTGTTCATGACGTTTGTTTATGAAAAATGGAAAGAATTGAGTAGACGAGCGAGGTTCCGAGATCGGGAGATGACTACTTTCTGGCCACGACTCGTCTCTTTTTCCCTCTCTTCGAGCGGGCCAAATTTATACATTCATACACGCGTCACTCAAATTTTCATTCACTCCAGGGATATTTCGAGAGGAACGGAATGCATTCTTATTTTTTCCAGAACACAGGGAACATGATGCACGCGCGTCGAGTGAAAATAGGGCGCGTCATATTCCGGAGGCTGACCTTGGTCTATCTGTAGCGTTGCCAAAGATTCGTTGTGTCCCAATTATTTATAAGCGGCGGTGTGTGTGTTTGTGGGAGTGTTATTAAAAATTGTTTACCTGGCTCCGTGACGACGTAGCTGACGTAGCAACTGCCGTCTTTGCGATCTTTGAAGTCGATTTGGGCTTTGGATGGTCCTTCCACGCTGATGGCGAGGTTCCCGGCGCCGGCTTCTCGGGTCCTGTGAAGAACGATATGTCAGGATTTGGGAGTGATTTTGACACATGATTGTGGGACCTTACGTTTTTAGATGTGACGATAACGTAACGCGTTACTTTGGTTACGAAGTGAGGATAACGGAAACTAGTTATTTTTCAAGTGGTAATGAGTGACGGGATTTTCGTTACTTTCACGTTGCTTATTTTTATTGGTTGGGAATTTCGAACGGTTTGGAGAATTTTGGAGTTTTGTAGGATTTTGAAGTTCTGAAGTTCGAGAGTCTCGGAATTTTGGAATTTCGAGGAGTAGTTGAGTTTTTAAGGATCATGAAGTTTCAAAGTTTTGATATTTTTGGAAGAATTGAAGATTTGGATTTCCGGAATTCAGAAGTTTTGAAAATTGTTGAAGAATTTTGAAGATATGACATTCAGAAGTTTTGGAATTTTTCAAGTTTCAGATTTTTCGAGATTTCAAGAGTTTTCAAGTTTTATGGCTTGGAAATTTCGGAATTTTGGAAGTTGTAGGATAATTTAAATTTTTCAAAATTTCAAACTTTCTGATGTTTCGGGATTTCGAAGTTCTGCTGAACTGAATAAAACTTGAGAGACTTGAAGAATTTTTATGTTATCAAGTTTCGGAATTTGGACAAGTTGTACAAGTTTTGAAAGTTTCGAAGAATTTCGAAATCCTCGAGTTTTGGAATCGAAAGAGTTCAGAGAATTTTAAAGTTTCCTAGCGTTGCCATTTTGATGTTGTGACGAATTTTATAGAATTTGGGGCTTTTTAATAATTTTGTAGTTGTTAACTTGAGAATTTTTTGAAGTTTAAGACATTTCTGAGGTTTTCACTCATTTTCAAGAACATGAAACCAAAAGGTTCAGAGTTACGAATTCTATAAATTGCGGGAAATATTAAAGTTGTGGATTTTTGAGATTTCGAAGTTCTGACGAATTTGAAAGAGATTTGAAGTTTGAAAGAATTTTGCAATTCGAAAATTTCCGCATTTGTAGAAGTTTCAAAGCATTTTGAAAAATCCCTAAGAATGTAAAAGTTCCGGCATTTCGAAATTTAGAAGTTTTGGAAAATATTGAAGAATTTTGGAAATTTGAGATCAAGAAGTTATGAAATTTGTTAGGTTTCAGATTTTTCGAGAATTTTGAAGAGTTTTTAAGTTTCATGGGTTGGAAGTTGTAGGATAATTTAAAGTTTTCGATATTTCAAACTTTCTGAAGTTTTGGGATTTCGAAGTTCTGACGAACTGAATAAAATTTGGTAGGATTCAAGAATTTTTAATTTGTAAACTTCAAGAATTTTGACAAGTTGTGAAAATTTTGTAAGTTCCGAAGAATTTTGAAATTTCCGAGTTTTGGAGAATTAAAAAGTTTTATAGCTTTGCCATTACGAAGTTTTGACGAATTTTAAAGAATTTGGGGATTTTGGAGTTGTTAACTTAAGGATTTTTATGTTTCAGACATTTTGAAAGTTTTGGAGAATTTTGAGGAAATTGAAACCAAAAGTTTTAGAGTTATGAACTCCATACATTTTTCCGAATTTTGAAGTTGTGGATTTTCAAAATTCCGAAATTTCGACGATTTTGAAGTTTCAAAGAATTTCGTCGTTTCGAAATTCCGACATTTTTAGAAGTTGTGGACAATTTTGAAAAATCCCGATGAATTCCAAAGTTTCGGAGTTTAGAAATTCAGAAGTTTTTGAAAATTCCAAATTTCTGCGATTCTAAATTTCGCAAGAATTCGAAAAAAATTCGAAGTTACGGAGGATTCGAAAGTTGTTTAGTTTTCAAATATATCTAAAGTTTTAGAAATTCTAGAGAATTCAAAAGTTCTCGAATTTTGGAAGTAAGAGATTTTGTACCATCCCAAAATGTTGAATAATTCCGGTGTTTTCCATTTTTCAAAGATAAAGAGTTTGAGAAACAAAACTAATTCATATCGTTTCTTGTCCATCGTTTTTCGATGTCTAAATGATTCAATAAAGATGATATTTTAATAACAAAAGTAACAGTAACGTAACGGGACGTTACCTTCAACAGACAGTAACGCTAACGATTTTTTTTGTTTTTCGGAGCAGTGGTAACGTAATGAGTTACATATTTTACTCAAGTCATGGTGACGTAACGCGTTACAATTTTTTGAGTAACGTTCTAAACCCTGAATATTTATTGTAGTATACCGATCTTTCACAGCAAAATTACCTAAGTTATAGGAAATATGCCAAAGGCTACAGAAAACAGTTATTACATAAAAAATTGGTAAAGTTCCCCAAATTGTAAATTTCCTCTCTCTTTGTTCCCTCTTATCTCCCATATTTTCAATGATATGAATATTCCAAAATACGCACCATATGTTGAATTCACATGGCTGCCCAACTTCGCCTCTTTCGAGTCCATTCCCGCCGGCTAAAAAAGTACGTAAAATCAAAAACAACATCTTTGTGTGTCAACTTTAGTTCTTTCAGCAGCATTTTCTATTCTTTACATTCTTCGTAACGTGAACACGTTGTAAAAAATAAGATTGATATAGTAGAATTTATTACCATGCACTCGATGAGCTCCAGAGTCCCGCAATGGCCCGACAGTGAATTGGAAGGGACTGCAAGTAAAAATATCCCGTTCAAAAAAAATTCAACCGCACAGCCCGTATTCCAAACACTACTTTCATCCATCGACCGACGTTCGCTTCTAATTTCGCGCATTTTCAAGGTCATGCAAGTAAGCCATACTCTCGTTTAATCAATTTCGAAACGTTTCGGCAAACCATCTTCCGAAAAAAAATTTTTTAATCCATCTGACAGAGGATTAAAAAATAATCGAATGTGTCCTCATTTTTTCGAAAATTAGAGGAGATACAAAGGTCGAAAGTACGCTGAGACGCTGAAAATCGACAGTATCGTGACGTCACAGCGACTTTTGAAGTTATTTATAATGCGAAATTCATATTTTTTTCAACATAATGTCTGTTTTCAGTGACTGATATATACAATAAAAGTGTTTATTCAACGCCCGCGAGGAATATGTAATTTCGGGTCCCTGCTGAGAGTGGGAAAATGATTAATTACCTGATTGTTGACGTACAGCGTGGGAGAAATATCAACCCATGGGAGAAGGGAACGTTTACGCAAATGTGGATATTGCTACTCATAAATCACTCGAATGTTCTCCTCAAACTGTTGAACTGTCATTTTTATATTGTTTTCAAACAGCAATACAGCGATTTGTAAACAAAACAGAGTCATATTTTGAACGTCAACGCCATATTGTTTCCAGCCATAATGGAAACAAGATGGCGGACGAGCGACTCGACATATATATCGAAACGTCAAACTCCCCAACCCCAGGCTCAAAATGACAAAACTGTGTATTGCTGCAATGTTTTTGTTGCTGTTTACAAAAGGTTCGAATACAGTCATAATTAATCCCGATGAAAATCAAAGTGACAGAAGCGATGATGAAGTTTTCAACTCCCTAAAGTACGCAGCAACGCTCTTAGGGCGATTGTTGCGTCAATCAATCAGGTAATCCATTATTTCGTCCCCTCTCAGCGGGTCCCGAAATCACATATTCCTCGCGGTT
>JAPYZK010005938.1:0-10366 GCA_030522785.1 Platygaster equestris
AAATCCCAAAAACTCGAATTTGGAAATTTTAAACGTGGTAATATCAAAAAATGCTGGGGAAAGAAAATTTGGACACTGAAAAATCTAATCGTGGAGGATTTTCCCCTATATTTCCGTATATTTCGTAAAATTTGTCCGTCGATTCGAATAAATTGTAATTGAAAATTACTCATGATAAAAAAAACATTGTCCAATATTGACACTGTTTCTTTCGATGCCATAACCCTATCAACAAGAAAAACTTGGACATTTCCCATCCATTTCCTTTCTCTTTAACAAACATCGCAGCGAACAAAATTTCAATACCCAGAACCGTGTCATCGAGATTATGTCAGAAGGTTCATTTTCACGTCTCCGAACATCAAAGCGCGTTTCGGAAATCCCGAAAGCGTCGCGAGACTGATTCATTTCGTAAAGTAACGAGGACTGTTATATTGTTTGCCATTGTGGCCGAAGCGGAAAAGAAACTTCCTCGGGAGAATCATAGTACACGTCACTTTTCGTCACATATTTACAAAGTATACCGTGACATCGGGGTCGGCCCGACAAGCTATTTTTTTCGACGTTGCTTTCATTATCGCGGCACACGGTGAGCATAACGGTAACTCGTATCATCCTTCGATTCCGTAACTTCTCGCAACCATTTTTTCGCCGATCGCTCGTGGATTCGTTACAAAATTTATTTAGTTGCAGTTTTCCAAGGGGTGGATACACTAATGACTAATGGAGGGTGGAAATTAAAAAGTGCCGAGTGCTATTTTGATGAGGTTTTTTTTTCTTCGTGTTTAACTGTACGGCAGAAATGAACGTTATTGCCTTGTCATTTGGCACCTTTTGGATTATCAGTGTTTAATTATTGATTTGAGTTGGAGTTATGACTATTGGATGTTTATTTACGTAAAAAGTGTGATGGTGAGAATTTGTGTGTGTGTCTAGAACAAACGGGAGGGGGGGAGGAGTTAGAAATTGCCTTAAATTGAAAGCAGCTTAAGTCATCAAATTTCGAGATTTTGAATCGGCGTATTTTGTGGTTCTCGAATTTGGAGGTATTAAATTTTCGAATTTGAGTTTATATGATTTGAAAATGTTTAGTATGCAAATTTTTGATTTTACACTTCGAAAATATCCAAACAAATGACTGGCTGCTAAAAATAAGAATCTTCGAGTTTCGAAATTTCGAATATTTTTCGACGAGATATTTATTCATGTCCAAATTTGGAATGTATGATTTCTGAAGATCCAGTTGGCAAATCTCGGATAAAAATTGTGTATTTCAAGAATTCAAAATTATAAAAAAGATTCAAAACTAATAATTTCAATATTCCTTACAAAACGCTTTCACAACGAGTTTTTTTTCTATTTTTCAATAGTAAAAATTTGACTATTTTAATAGTCAAATTTTCACCAATGTCATAGTCAATGTCGAAAAATGACTGTTATCAGTGACAATAAGTCCCCAACTATTTGAAATAGTGCAATTTTGACAAATGACATCGGTAAAATTGATTATTACATTAAACAAAAACAAACAAATTTTCTAAATAACGACCTCCGGTCGTCGAGCCGCCAAGGCGTATCGAGAACGCGGAGGACATTACTTTTTATTAGGAACAGTCGCCGAAAGACCGGGGGTGGTTCGATCGCGCCGGAGTAATTGCGCGGAAACCCCACGAAGCGTCCGCTGTCCCGGCGCCGGCGCGCATCCTACTCGGGCCACGCTAATGCACTTTTAATTAATTAAAATGGGTCGATGGCTGCTGCCTCCCCGTAACTTTCTCCCCTTCGCGGGCGCGCCCCCCCCCCCCCTTTTAACACCGCAGCTCACTTCATCGCCCCGCGCACTCCGACCTCGCGTGCCAGCTGTCCGGGCGCTGATGCAAACTCATCCTCGTGTCGGCGATACATTTTATTACACGCCACCGTCATTATTCGCAGAGGTCAACGGGGACGTAGGGAAAAAAAATCTCGATAATCACCCCCGTGGAACGCGCGAACGAGGCGAACGAAGAGGCGAGGAATTGCGAAAACCGAGGTCGATTGCACCGATTACGGGCCTGTTAAGAAATGGTTGCAAAAAAGTTGGGATTACCGGAAACATAATGTTGATGAGAGTAATTGTCGGTCAATTTGGTATGAGAAACGTTGTTTCTTCATTAGAAAGGTTTAACTTTTCTTAGAGGTAGAAAAAGTTTGAGTTCAACTTTTCTTTCTTATTACGATGGTTCATCGTGATTTTGATTTTGATTTCTGGTGATTTTTGAGAAATCTAGAAGTAGTTTTAGTGAAGTTTGAAATTTAGTCTGAAGCAATCGAGGAGCGGATTTTAAGAATCAGTGGATTTTCGGTGTGCAATAATGAGATTAGACTGCTATGGGGGTTGAAAGTTTTTTTTCGATGTTTCGGAATTTCAGAATTACGTAATTCGATTTTATGGGAAAATAGACACACCAATATGGGTAGCATGAATTTTTATAAGTATATCTCGCGGAATTCCAGAGAAACTAGGGGTGGGATGGGGCTGAATCTTTCACGATTTTGACTTTAAGATCGAGGGCTGATACTGAATTTTGCTAGAAAGTGATGGAAACAATTTTAAAAATTTTATCCATATTACGTTGGAGGAAAAATCAAATTTTCATTGAGATGGCAAAATATTTCCAGACACCGTAGAAATTGCTGACAACTCAAAAAATTTGGTCGAATTCCGGAAAAACCTTCACAAAATTGAGAAATAATAGCGAATTTCTGAAAATTCTCCGAAAGCTCGAGGATTACTAAGAAGTTTCAAATTTTTGTAATTTCAATGAATTCGCACTTTCAGTAAAATATAAGGTGTTATGGTGGAAGTATTCAAAAAAATATTCCAAAATTTCTAAATATTTCTAAAAATGCTCAGAAGTATCTGAATTGAAACAAATTTCTCCAAAGTTTCTTCAACGAACGGAATATTTCAATATTTCCGAAATTTTTCATGTCTAGCATCTCCCAAATTACGAGAATTGAATTTTCAAATGGACTTCATTTTCGTAAATTTCTAGTTGTCAAATAATACGATTGGAATTCGCGAATTCCAAAACTACGATATCGTAATTTACTGATTTATTGATCATGTTTTTAATTTCATATTTAAATATTTTGGAACATGTTCGTTTTTCAGATTTTAAATCACAATTTTCAAAATCATTGATGTTTTAGAACGAGTTCGATATTAAGATCTGCAAGAATCACCCAGTCATTACTATTACTGAACTCGATTGTTTCATTTTTCGTACTGCAAAATTCATTATCCCTCAATATATAGAACATTTTAAATCAAATCGTCCAAGTGCCTGAAATTTCTGAATATTTCCAAACAGTCCCTAAACGACCTGAATCGAACGAAATTCCATATTCTCCAAAAAACAAAAGCCTACGAAGAAATCAAAAAAACACTTCATAATCGCCAAAAATACCTCAAAACATCATTCCTAAACTTCTAAAAAAAATTAAACCCCCGCATCCACTTCCACCCTCAATCACCCCCATCATTTATTACAATTAATCGCGTCGCACTAGAAGTACCCCTTTTTTTGCCACAATTTCACAGCTCGAGATCCATTTTCCACAGCCATAAATACGGCCTCCGAAGTCCCCTTAACGGCCCAACCGAATCGTTCGCCACATTCCGAAAAGCATTCAAGGCAGGCCATAGATTTCGCGGGCGTGCATTAATTACCCTCGGTTTACGAGTGCGAGAGGTATATTCGGGGCCTTTTTTATATTCAATTAGCCTCGACTCGCCATCCGAAAAAAGCGCGACCACGGTAGGCAGCGTGGCTAAGGTGCAGGGCGATTAGAATGAATGGCTCCTATAAATCAGTTTCACCTCTTTTTTGCCCCCCATCCCCGTCGCCCCCCGCCACAAATCGGGGCATTTCGCGTGGGTATCGCGCTCTTTTCGTGGCCTTTATTCTTCCCTTTCTGAAAGCTCGATGTACAAAGGACGAGAAATGCTCGCCTAGAAAAGGAACTGCGACGTTTTCGCATTCGCCGCGATTGGGCATAATGTATGTGCAAGAATGAGGGTCCCCCGAATAAGGGCAGCCACGCGGATAGGAAAAAGCGACGTAAATAACGACGATATTCAAAATAGGGCCTTGGGCTAAAAGTGTTAGCACTCATATTTTTTCGTCGGGGTACAGTGTCCGTTGGGTGTGGAGTGAGTGTTGGAAGAAGTCGGTGGTTTGGGTTTTGGCTTTTGTGGGAAGATTTAGGGGTTTCTTTGGGTATGGGAGTGGGAAGGTGATGATTTTTCGGCATTTGGGATTCATAATTGTAGAAAACAGTGGATTTCAGAATTTTCGACAATTTTTAATAAAGTTTTGTGGGACTTTTTTAGATTTTCGAAACATATTCAAGAATTATTCCAGGCCTAAAATCGTCAGTAAATGTTAAAAATGACGTAAGTTTGAATTCGTACAACATTTTTTTCAAACTAAAAGTTGAATAAGTGACTCTGTAACGTATTATTTTCAAACCAGAGTAAGAAAAAACAAAAAAGTCGCGGGCGCACAAAAAGTTCGGGGACTCCGACGACGGGAGTTCGTTACCAGCCCCAAGATGCGTGACACAAAATTCATGCGAGCGTTTATCTTGAGGGGAATCGCGGGCACTCGAAATAGGATTATGTTATCCCTGATAATGAGATCGCATCTTGTATTCAAGGATGACGAGTCCTGATACGAGCGAACGTCGCAGATTAAGATTTATGCATTTTAATGCTTCACCGGAAATGAAAGAATTTTATGTATTCATAACGTAGAATAATTCCATTTGTTATCTTTCTTCCCTGTAAATAGGCGAAAATCGAAGATATTGCATAATAATGTGAGCGTGAAAGTCGAACTCGTAACCACTTTTATTATTGCCAGAAAAAATTGCCAAAAGAACGTTATCAATCAAATCGTGAGTAGAGCGAAAAAAGCGATTGATTGAATGATCGGATTAGATGATCATTTTTTACTTCAATCACTCTTTTATTGGGAGGCTTTCTCTATTCAGGACTGAATTTATTTGAAGTGTAGATACGAGAAGTGCTTCGAGGGTCAAAAGTCCAGTATAAATGGAATGGAGAACTTTTATATCGAATGAAATAGTACAGGATGAAACAATCGAGGAAAAAAAAATACGGAAAATTGGCTCAAGATTAAAAAAGTAGAAAATGTGAAATTGGGTAGAATTCTTGAGATTTTAAGACGTGATGTTATTTTCTATGGTGGAAATTGCGAAACGAAATGGTTTGACATTTTTCGGGTGTACATTCAAAAATTTTTATGAATCGAGCTAATTCGAAAAATTACGGAATATTTTTTTACGATTGAATAGATCGTTTTTTCAGTTCATCATTTGGATAGTTTGATAGTATTCTAAAAAATTCGGAAAATACATAGATCGTTCACAAACATTACGATTTAATGCGTATTTTCTGAATTATCCGGAATACATGAAAACTCTTTTATAACTTTTTCAATTTTTTCGGTTTTTTCTTTGCAGATTCTTAAAAGTTTTGCAAGTTTCAGGAATTTGAAGATCTTTTACACAGGCTCCAACCTATAATAGAATGACACGAAATTCTACAAGTTAAAAAAACTTCGCGAATTTTGATACCAATTTACGCATTTATGAACATTCAGAAAATTTTCAGAAAATTTTGTTTAACAAACTCCTTCCGAAAAAAAATCATATCAGATCAAATCATCGCATCTTCAAAACCACCAGAACCACTCAAAAATCTCTGAGTAATTCGCACGATTTTCGTAACTGGCGGAAAAAATCACACGAGTTTCGAGGTCAGAATAACAGAGTACAGTTATTCCGGCCGGGAGAGAACTCCGATGAGATTAATTGAGGATTGCTTTTTTCGAGAGTTACGCTCATTTTCGAAATGCATCGCAATTTTGCCGGGCACGCTCCACATTAGCGAAACACGTAGAACAATCCGTTTCTATCGCATTAACAGTAACGTTTGCTGAAGCATAATGAACGTGGAACTTATCTAGATCCTTTCGTAGCTCGTCGTACTGTTACGTGCCACGAACTTCCTGCACCTTATCCATTAATCTATCTCCACTCGCAGCATCCCGATGCTTCGCGCCAAGCGCCTGCACCGAGATAAATTTCATTCTATATTACCGTTCCACTGAGAGAGAGACGGCCATACGAAGAGCCTCCGAGCTCTTTTTCAATCAATCTTTCTTCGTCAATCTCAGCGCGACTTGATATGCAATAACAAGTGTTCAATTGAAACTTGAATGTTTGGGGTTTGAGAAATGGATTTCAGAAACTTCAGGGGTGACTCTCCCCCCTCCCTCCATTACATTTTTGCAATTGTTTAGGCTTATTGAGTGCTTTTGCAAGATTTTCCGAAAAACAAAATTGAAATTTTTTCAAAACTTTTCAGAATTCTTGAACATTCGGAAACTTCCACAATTTATGAAACTCCGAAAGTTCTACAACTTCAAAATTCAGAAATTTCACAACACGAAAATTTCAAAATGCTTAAACATTTCAAAATCCTAAAATTCCAAAAATGTCAAAACTTCCAAAATTTTCAAAACTTGAAAAAACCACTATTGAAAACTTGACAGTGGAAAATTTTTGAATGTCGAGTTTCTCCTTTTTTTCAAATCGTGAATCGTGAAAAATTGAGACAAGTTTCGGTAACGTCTAAGAATATATAATTCATCGTTTATCAGGGAAAATGGAGTTCGAAAAAGCAATTTTGTGCTGTATTCCAATATAAAATCATGTTTCCATTCACTCACCGATCATTAAGAAAATGATAATGGAAAAAAGCTATGAAAAATCTTACGAGAGGAAGTATTATCACAGTAAATCATTACTGTGATAAGCATATCATTACTCACAATACATATAATGTTGTGCATCAAGGAGTATCATTTACGATGTTTTATCAAGGAATCACGGCATCATCCAATAATAAAATAATTATTAATGATTCTCTGATGACGTTATCAGAATTGTTCACTGGGAAACATTTCCACCGCTGATAATTAATTATCAGTACATTGCTTTGAAAATGTTGCAGTCATTATCAAAATTTCGTATCATTTATCGTTTTTCAACCAAAACAAAACTTTTAATAATTTTCTGCTCTTCATTCAAAAATTCCGGAACACTACCAATTTTTCATTTCAATTAAAAAAAAAAAAAAAAATACAAATCAATCACAAGAGTGATTTAAACAATTAAGGGGTTCAAGTTACACTTGATGAAATTAATGTTGGGTCCATGAACGTACACGCATAATTCAGTCAAGAGTAAATACAGGGTTAACCAACTTATTCGAGTGAGAAACGTAATTGAAGGTCGTTTTATAAAATGTGGCGCAGTAGAATATTGACTACGATAATTTAAGTTTGCTTTGATTAAACATTCTTATTTACTTTATTCTCTCGAAATGATTTCTCATTCAATTTCGTCCTAGAATCAGTTTTTTTGGTATTTACCACTGTATTTGTAGAATTTAATACAAATTTTACAATCGAGTAAACTTTTGATAAAAAATGTAGACCCATGATTGCATAATTTTCTAGGGGGATTCGTACCGTTCTATCGTGTGAATTTTACTTGTTCATCAACGCTTATTGAAATATAATTTTATTGTAAATGAATAATCATTACTTCAAATCAAGCGTATCGAAATTGATGGAGAATGATTGATGGAATGAGATCTCGTTTCTTGAAGGTTTTTTCCCTTCTTTCGCTACATAACGGTAACAAAGTAGGTAATACACTTGATTTTTCCTATTTCTGATTTTCGCCACACTTACAAAGTACGTGTCTGTATTTTTATTATTCCTTGATGATTTCTTGGGATTGAGCAAATTCATTTATACTGCGCTGGTTACCTTTTTTGAGCCTTGTTTTTTTATCATTGCAATGGATCTGACTGAAATCGATTATATCGGATCAGACTTCAGAAAAGTTCATCATCGAACACTTGTCATAGCAAATGAAGATTCATTGTGATTGATGAAGGAAGATTAATTGTAAATAATGATGGAAATCGATAGGGGAATATATTATAGACTTGCAGTCTTGATGGTGTTTCGAAACATTGTATATGAATTTTTGAAAAATTTGAACAAAATTTTCATTCGAAGTAAAGTTCAGTCGAGAATATGGAAAAATAAAGTAATCATTTCAAATTTATGGAAATTAACGTAATGAGTCAAAAATTATGGAGTGGTGATAATTTTGAAAAATTTATCGAATGACTGAACAGTTATTATAGGTTTTGCAAATTATCATCAATTTATGTGAATTCGTCTAATAATCATAAGTACCAGAAACCTTGCAATGTTCCGAAAATTGAAAAAATTTTGAATTTATCATTATAAAAAAGTTTTACGTAATTTAATTTTCCGAAATCCATTAAAAAAATACGCGGAAAAAGACTCAAGGTTTCTAAAATCGATAAAAATAATCAATATTATCAAAACGTATATAAATGTGAATTGTAGGAATTCTCGTAAAATCTTCAAATTTTCAATTTCAAAATTCTAAAGTTTCCCAAAATCATCTTTCGTTGAAAAAATTTTCTACTAAAGCAATCCTGTCAGTAAAAAAACACTCAAAAACTGGCAAAGCTTCAATAAAATGACATTAATGTCCTGTAAGCTCTTAAAATGCCATAAAACCCCCCAACCAAAACAGCGCAACAACCCCAAAAAATCAAACAAAATCCTCTTCAAAAAACTCACCACTTCCCAAATCCCACCCCCCCCCCCCATTCCAATCCCACGCAAAAACTCCCCCGACTCCTTCCTCCCCGTCACGTGGGTGTTCCAGGGCCCGAAAATAAAAAACATTCCCCCGCCGCGGGCCATTCGAAGGCCGATCGATCGATCGCATCTGCGAGATCCGATCGCGGGCGCACTTTCCGTCAAAAAGACATTCATCACGCGCGACAATAATGAGCCGGGGCACGGGAGCGAGCGGGCCCGCGCACAATGAGAAAATGAAATCGGACGTCAGATAGACGGATTAGCCAGTAGTCAGGGCGCGAATAATCCCCGGGCACCATCGACGCGACGGATATTTGTCACGTCGTGGCACCTATGCCTCGCGCTATCTCGGATCTCGCGCTGCTGACGAGATCCAATTCCCCGCGGCATCATCTCGCGCGTCCGAGATGGCCCAGCGGGGCGCTAATACGGCCCCGGGTCGCTCACGATTTGGCCCGAGGCACCTGTTCGGTCCCCGATACCCCTTGGCCGTTTGTTTTGCCGATTGACGGGGACGAGATTTTTTATGCGAGATCATATCAGTGGGGAACGACGGAAAAAAGGTTGTTGGTTGATCGTGGGGTGACCAGACGTACTATTTTGATAGTACGTGTTTCATTTTTGACCTCCTTCTTCTAGTGTCTTGGATTGTTTCAAAATTTTGAGACTGTCATATTTTTTCGACCCAGTATAAACAAAAATTGTATAAAATTAAGATATTGGAGCTTTTTTTAACTTTGTGAACTTTGTGTGAGTAATTACAGTTTTAAGGTTCGATTTTAAACATCAACTTTGTACTTAGAAGTTTTGAATGTGAATTTGGAAGGAGTTCGAACTTCAGAGAAACTTTACTTTTGAACTTTAAATTGAAACTCAAAACTTCGAATTCGTAACTTCGGAATGAAAAATTAATTAAGAAACTTTGACTCCAAACTTTGAACTCATAACTTTCAAGTGTGAATTTTAAAGAAACTTTCAACTTTAAATTTAAACTTCAAAGAAACTTCATTTCTGAACTTAAAATTGAAACTTGAAACTTCGAATTCATGACAAATTAAAAGAAGATTTAATGATCCAGTAACTTTATCCAAAATGATGCCAAAGCAACAAAAAAATTGGCAACAGCGCAATTCTTTAGCTTTCGATTTGGGGGTCCAAGTGGAGCTTAAATCCGAAAATTAGTCACTCCTTGGGAAATTCCGCCATCTTGGATTAAAGGGGTAAGTTGCATTATTTTGAATATAACTGTCTTCCTCGACTTTTTTCGAAAAAAAGTTGTGAGTACAAAGTTGTCCAGAAAAAAATACTCTACAACATTGGTACGATAACAATTTTTTTTAGTGCATAATTATTGCAGTTATAAGCAAATTAAACGTGAAAAATGTTTTCACCCTTTTTTAATCGTTTTGGGGTATTACCATGATCATTCTAAACGGAGAATGTTTATGTCTCGTAATTTGTTGCAAAACTGCATAATTGCATTTGTTATAAACAAATTATTACAACAACAAAATTTTTCCCACGATTCTTTGATTCAAAAAATTCTGGAATTTCAAGAATATTTTACTACAGGGGAA
>JAPYZK010005942.1:0-16026 GCA_030522785.1 Platygaster equestris
TTTTAATTGCTAAGAAACGTTACGAACATGATTTTCTATTCCCTCGTGTAATAAAAACGTATCAAATATTACTATAAGAGAAATACCTTATATCAGGAAAGTTTTTTTACAAAAATATGGAACTTTATATAAAAATCGCGAAGTATTTATGAAAATAAAGGTTTTATAAGAAAATTTGAAGGCTTTAATTGTTTTTATTGAAAAACAGATGAATTGTATGAAAATTTTGACAGATTAGATAAAAAAATTTTTTTGCATAACGTTTTTAAAAACCATTTTATAAAAATAGAAAATTTTATATAACTTCCATAAAATCGACCTTATGAAAAAACGAATTTTTATAAACCATTCGTTGAATTTATAGAAATTTTGCCTGTTTTTATAAAAACTATACCCACTAGTGCTCTGAAGGCTTTCTGTTTTATCTTTCATATTTATGTATATAACCAGACGTACAAAATGTTACTTAAAAAATTACAATGATACCGTGTACCATATTGCACCTATTGGACAATTTTCTATGACCTCATCAAAAAGTACTATATAGTTATAGCGATGAATACGATAGTTAATGATAATTCACAGTAATTCATGGGGGAAGAAAGAGTTGCTGACAGGGGAGGGGGGGCAATATAATCAAATTTTTTCAATTAATGTGGAAAAGTTCATATAATGTCATGTATGGAAACCTTCGTGAAAACGTCGACAACATTCATGCACGCAATGCAAAATTGATTCCAAAAAAGTCAATCGCCTCGTATATCCAAGGCACTCGCGTTACGCCACATCACGATTATATGCCCCATTACGTATATTTAGTAATGATAAAACTAGCATTGCTCGAGCACAAACGCACGTTTACGGGTATCACAGTTCCGAATGTATATCATCAAGCCATGAAAAAACTAGAATAATATCCACGTGCGGTCGGGGCGAAATTCATGCTATTCGGAAATATTGATTCATACGTATTCGTAGTCATGCATCATACAAAGCCCTCCTGCATATAACAGATGATTAGAAAATCGAGTCGAACACAACATGCGGGGCTTATTATACTATCGGGGAAAGAAAACTTTATCGATTTTCTGTCTCGTCATCGTTTCCAAATTGACGCTCGTCTTTCTATTCAAAACGATAACTCAAAAGTATCAATAAGAATACCAATTTTGAGGTTAGAGCAAAGAAAGCCATTCCTATTTTCTCCACAATTAACCTCCCAGGTACGAAAAAACCAACGTGTTCATTATGTTTCTCCAAATCGATGACAAATGGAAAAAGATGTGTTTCCTAAATAATGGTTCCTTGATGGGCGCGAAAATGTGGCAGGTGCGGGCTATAAAATTAGCCCGGCCACCCTGTTTTTCGGGAGGCAAGGAAATCTTGGGGATCTTAATGGCCCGATGTATCGGCAATGCCGGTCCTATGCTCGGGCGCATTACTCCGAGCACCTATAGGTCTCAATTTACCGACACCTCGCCGGTGGGTGGTCTCCCGGACCACGAGGAGTGGTCCTCGCACCCAGGATGATAACCAAGACTTTACTTCCAACATCTATCCTTCGTGAAACAATGCCCAGCGTGCGTGAGACACGAAAAATTCACGCCTACGTTCGCTGTCTCGGACATAAAATTGTCATCGGGATCGGAAATAAATTGGACCCAGAGGCGCAGAGAGAAAATTTTTCTTCAGGGGACGGTGAGATGTTTTACGTTACAAATAACCGATAACGTCCTAAAAATATCTACATAAACCTATTTTGTCTTCAAAATGTCCAATTATTCGCCTATTTTTAATTTCCCGCCAACAATTAGAACAAAAATCGATTAGTGGATGTAGGGATCGATAATCGATACATCGATGTTCTGAGGCGCCAAATTCAAAAAACGATCGATTCAAATTACTACGGAATCGAATTCGACGTGATTTCAGAATGTTGCTTCACCCCTCCGACTGTTCTTTCTCTTGGTGGAGTAAATTAAGAAAAAAACGAGTGGAAAACATTATGGGCTAATGATCCTAGAACGGCTAACCGCAGCGCGTTTTTCCGGCATTGTCGCGGTCGTCATCAATGTTTGTATGATAATGACGAAGGTGTGGAGAAATGAGAGATACTTGGGCAAATGGGGAGAGGGCCGCGCAAGAGGGGGCACAGTGGCGTTAGACGCGGCACTTCTAAAAGCCTTTGTCGGTTCTCGCGGCGCTTCGCGATTTGCAACTAAAATCACCCGCCGCGTTCCGTTACGAAAAGCGATCCGTGATTTGCTGCGAATTCATTAAGAGGGGCCATTTGTTTTTGATGTTACCTACTGCTGCATTTTTAGTGCATCGAAAGAATTTTCGAGTTTTTTTGTATTCTTATAGACGTATGTAAATTTACATAACAAAACCTCAAAATTCTCAAATGTTCCGAATTTTTGCAAAATCGATTCATTAATTTACGAAGGTGATGCAATGTCGACATTGCATCAGATTTTAAATATAGTGTGTCTTAGATTCAAAATACGACAAAATGAATGATTTTTGCAATGAAAAATAGTTCTTGGGATAGTTACTAATGTTTTCAACTATTATGAAAATGTGTCACATTTATATACTAAATTTGAGTAAACAGGGGAAGTTTCATGCAACACGCACGTATCGGTCTCGATTCCGTAATTTTTTCTTGGTACACACTGAATAAAGTTAATTCTCGGAAAACAAAAAGAGAAAATGAAAGAGCGGTACATAAATGGTCAACAGGAAATAATCCTCCATTATTGAAGTCGGTTATGAGCAACGCATGTTGGGACCTTTTGTTCGGGTATTTGCAAGCAGATTCAGTACCGCCATATGTCGGACTTCCGAGAGATATTATTATTCATAAATTCTCGCTATCTAAAACTGCACGTTCGGTGCCTTTCGCGATCTATATTTTTTTAATACGAATGAACGAGAGAAAAAATAACTCTAGTAGCGAAAATTATAATTTTCGTAACGTTTATCGAGAATTCGTAAAATCTCTAGAGAATCCTCAAGACTTCTGTTCTAAATCTTCTATTTATAAAATCCTGCAAAATTTTCAAACTCCGAAGTCTCTCCATGTTGTGAAATTTTCTGCAATTAGGATTTTTTTCAGTTATTGTTCAACCAGAGGAAAACCAGTAGAAGGTTAAGAAGACAAATCGTAATATTCTATCTTCGAATTCATCATTGACCAAATATTGATTATCTCGTTTCAGGAATCATTATAATGATTAATGACACAGCGGATGCATTTCCAGTGTTGTAAAATGTAAATGATATTCGTAATATTCAATACCCTCGAACATGATATAACTGAAACGAATTGATTCCAGGTCAACGCGAGATAAGTCCCAAAAAATTTCCGAACATACATCTTTTTCGCCTTTCAAAAAAGTTTGGGCTCCCCCTGACAGCACCCCCTAGATCTCAATGTGCAAAATCCAATCCATCGGATTTTCGGAACGCACCCACACCCGTCTCATCAAAATCCCCCTCCCGCGAATATCGAATCGCGACGCATAAAAGCCACCACACGGAAAACCGCAACAAAGTATATCGCCGAACGAAGGAGGACGTCAATATCGATAAAGAGCGACGCTCGTTTCCCGCAAAATGTAGGGATTAATCGATATCGACGTGGCGTGATGCCCCGGCGGGGCCCGTGTTTCCGTACGTTTCGAAGAGTGGAAGCGCGCGATGCGGCCCTGTGTGACTCGTGTAATTGGCTCCCAACTGGACTTCAAAAGACGCCGCTCGCCTTCATCCGTGCCGCCATACGCCCGGCGAGGGGTGCGAGGGAGACGCGAGACGCGTCCGCGCATGCGCGACAAGGACGGTGCTATGCGAAAATTGCGCGCGGCACTGGCGGGAACGAGACAAAAGCCGGAGGGACGAGGACGCCCGAAGGCGATTGAAGCGCGCGCGTGTGAGCACGGCCAGACGAGATGGGAGCGACCGAGAGGCGATGAAGACAGAAGAAGCCTACGAGGGCTCGGGTTAACGGTAGACAAGGACGGCCGCGACGGAGATGAACAAGATGGACAAGATCGCTTACCGGTGTTTCAACATCGCCAGATAGTGTTCGATACGAGTCGGACCCCTGTCTCGTTTGGCGCGCGGATCGATTTGTCATTAATCTCGCATTTAAGCACGACTCGCAATCAGTCGGCTGAAAAGGATGCCGGCGATCTATTCGGGATTTGACTAATCGTGCTGCTGGGACGAGGACGCGCGATATGCGTGACGTGCCTGCGGTCTTCTTTCTCGGTCGGGATTGTGGATCCGATTGAAAGCGGTTTCTAGACCAGTTCGGGATAAGACGGTAGTCGAGGAATTAGGAACTTTTCTGGGAATGATTACTTATGTTGCAAGATACATTCTAAACGTTTTGAGCTACACTGCATCTTCGAGAACTTTAGTGAAAATAGTGTGTTTCGCACCAAGGGGCAGAAGTTGGCTTTTTTGACGAGATCGATGTATTGGTACGAGTGACCAATCCGAGGGCGCCGAAGGCTCCCTTAGGATGGTTACGAGGAAACCAGAGACGTCACAGTGACGTAATTTGTGACGTCACTGTGACATCAAAACGGCCGTCTTTGGTGACGTCACAGTGACGTCCCTGGTTTACTGGGAAGTCATCACGAAGGCTTCAATGTTCCTCTTACTGCCTTGATTATCCACGTTTTCGAACCATATGTTGCTATCAGGAAGACCAAAGCGTTAACGAGACTAATTTGACGTCGAAGAAGACGTTTATCCAACGAATTATTATGACAATGAAATATCATGGCACGCATATGAGATGCGAGGGCTTCGGAACTTCTAGAAATTCCAAAATCCCTTGCACTCCCTCCCCCAACTTTCGTTGCACTTTGCATGGAACGTGTGCGCTGCTTCCAATCAGCTCACTCGGAATCGTCAGAAACGTTAGCCACCCAACAACGCCCCAACACCCGAGGACACGGGTCGTTTAGGCGGCTCCTTTATTCGATCATTAAGTTCTGCCGAGGGCCTTGAATCTTGCATGGAACCCCGAAGTCGTTCCTGCGAAAGACTTTTACCTACTGAATTGTGCACTCATACTGAATACATTTATCAACTTTGTACGAGTCTGGCGCGAAAATTAAACAACAAAGTGGAGATGAAATTCCATGGTCAAACCATCAGGCCCTTTTTCTCTTTTTCGCATCAAAAACCGCATAAGTCTGTCTCTTTTTGTCCTGCTTTTTACGTCACGATCTGATAACCCTACAGTTAATACATAGCTAAAATAATTCTTTCAATTGATATTTTTGAGCTATTCGCTATCCCTATGGAAAGGATAATTTCGTGGTCGTGTTCAAAAGAAACTTCTTTGAAAGCGCGTTTCAACACGTGTGATTTTTTCGCATCGGGACGAATTGGAGTCGGCTCGCTGTCGTCGTCTGTCGGCGTCGATACGCGCCGCGGAGCGTCGCAAAACGACGACGCTTCGGCTCAAAAGAGACGGCTCGTTCGCCCATAAGTGCAACACTATTAATTGGGTGCTGCTTCTTCTTGGGAAGCCAGTTTCCCCCCTTGTTTACGCCGAAATTTCATCAATCATTTCAGATTTCGCCCGCCCTCTCGGTCGTTGAGAATCGCGATGCTCATCGAGAAGCACTGAAACCTAACCTCACCTACATTGAAGTATTGTCTTTTCTTGAGACAAAAGTTCGCCCGTCTCCCGAAACGTGAATTGACATAGGACGTAGAAAATGTGTAAAATCAAATTTCACTAATTCATAAGATTTCGCAGAATTCGCAATCACTTCATTACCTTTTTTTATTTAGCATGGCATTATTAAGATGAACATTTGCTCATATTTCATCCTGATTGATATCATTTTGCATTCCATTTTTGTTTGTTTAGTGCAAAGATGAAAGTGTACTATGGAATTTTCAACAAATTCACACGAAACAACAATAGTTACATCTCAGGATCGTTTTTGAGCGAACTCAGTACATGAACAATACTTCATGATATTCATTTATTCAATTTTAACGTACCTTCATTTGCGACAACATAATGACTCAAATATGCGATACATTAGCTACAAATACTAGTATAATTCGCAAGCCTTATCCAAACTCAGATATTTATTAATATTTAAGATAACACGTTCGGTATTAACATTTCCTTTTCTTAAACCCGCAACTTCATAGAAGTATTATCAGTAAATATATCCTTTTCTCAGTGTAGATTCCAGAAAATCCGGCAATAAGTGACAAATGGGCATAGCGTCGATTATTTTGAATACATTCTTTTTTGACCCTACAATAAGTGATTTTATGGGGCCTCAGGAGACGAAAATGGAAGGGGGGCGAGATAACTCCCCCTCCCCCCACCCCCCTCAATATTCCGTCAGAAAATTCAACAAAAGGATCATGAAAATCGAAAAATTCAGAAATTGGATGAGAAATTTAACCAGTGTCTGATTAGTAAAATATAATCCATTCTAATCAAATAAAAATGATTTGGCTCGATAAATCTTCGACCGAAAAATGACCGATCGATCGATTAGTCATTCGCAATTTCGAATGCGTCCCCGCTAGTAGTGTTTTGAAACCTCTAATAGAGGTTCTTAGTCCTCTCATCAAAGGTAACATCCTCGACGACTTTCTTTGTTGCTCAATCAGGTTCCCTCTTTCGCCATCCTCTTCTTTCGGTTTTGCAAGTCTTTTTTTTGTTTCGCTCTGATCTGCCGATTCTTCTTCATAGACTTGGAGGGGATTCAGGGGAGACCATGTGAAAGAGAGAAAGAGAAGATGGTGGGAGAGGGGGACTGACGGAGATGCAGAAAAGGTGTTACCTTGATATATCGATTCCTTTTGGAATCCCGAGCTGATTGAGATGGTATGCGGTCCAACTGGATCGTTACGAGGGGCACGCTATTTTATGCCAGTATTCTGAAAAGCGCGATTTACTATTTTTAACCGACTCCCGAGTGTTTTCTGTATAGTATTTTTTTATGATAGAAGCAGCGGCGTGGAGAAGTCGATGTGCCCCTACACGACCACTTGATTTTTGGGAAAAAAAATTTTTAACCCAGTCGTAATGAACTCAATTGTTTCAGTGAAGTTTTGGTGGAGTAACAGTGGAGTTACCCTTTTTGTACTCAATTCGCGATTTTCCGCGCAAGTTCAATTTCAGAAATGTTATCTGGTACAAAATACAAGACTGTAGCTAAGGGGCCGTCCATAAAATACGTCACACGATTGAAAAGAGACACAAATACAATTTCTGTCTTGCAAAAGAGAGACGCGAATATCAAAAAATGTGACGTATAAAGCAAAAAATGAACGAACAACAAATAAAAATAGTAAATAATGTAATCATGTTATATTCACAATCTACGAATAAACGACCTGTGATTATAAACGTATCACACAAGGTAACATCTACATATTCTGATTTGATACGAATATGAATAAAAATTCATCCATCAAATTTCACTAGATTTCTCGTACTTCACCAAAACTACACTGCTACGGTGGAGTTTTGGTGGAGTTTCGGTGGAGCCCGTTACGACTGGGAATACTATGAACTTTTCGAAACTTGAGGAATAATTTACGAGACTGTGGGAATTCTGGAACTTCACGAGAACTTTGGGATTTTTTGAAATTCTCTTGCAATTATTTGTTATGTTGGGATTTTCGAGATTTGAAAATAAACTTCAGAATTTTGAATTTTTCCGAATTTCCAAGACTTTCATATAATCATAAGAAGCTTCGAAATATTTTCAAATTATTTCAACTTCAGAATTACGAAAATTCCGAAATCTCCAGAACTTAAAAACTTCCGATATCCTGAAAACTTCAAAATTTCCGAAGATTCTGAGCTGGAAGACTTGGAAATTCTCCAAAATTCTTCAAAAAGCTTCATATAATTTTTCGAAACTCGAAAATTTCAAGACTTTTAGAGTTGTCGAAGATTCACAATTTTTAAAACTCAGACTCGATTAAAACATTCCAAAACTTGACGATTTCAAAACTTGATAATTTTTTCAATTTCAAAAATTCCAGGACTATCAAAATTGGCAAAGCTTCACAATGTTTAAAATTTCTAACATTTTGAAATTTCACGATTTCCGAGCATGAAAATTTCTAGAATTCCAAAATCTTCAGAACTTGAAAATTTGCACAAATTGCGAATTTCAAAATTTTCAAATTCCATATAATCTTACACAAGTTCAAAATTCCACAACGTAGATATTTCACAACTTCTGAAATTTCCAAAACTTCATAATTTTTCGAAACTCACGAATTCCAGGACATTTATAGTTTCCAAAGTTTCTCAGTTTTCAAAATTGAAAACATTCTAAAATTTCTGAAACTTCAAAATTCTTAAAATTACGGAATCTACGGAATTTGAGAATTTCTGTAAAATTTCCGAATTCCGAATACTCTAGAACTTTATAATTCTACAGAACTACAAAATTTTAAATTTGGAAATTCGAAATCCTCTCAAATTTCGAAAACTTCATAATTTTTCGAAACTCAAAAATTCCAAGATTTTCTAGATTTCCAAATCTTCACAACTTGCAGAACTTAAAACATTCTCAAATCTCACCATTTCTGACCTTTAAAATTCCAATAATTCAAAATTTCCAAAACTTGAGAACTTGTGAAATTTTCCAATTCCAAAAACTCAAAAATTCATGATTCTTCAAAACATAAAAATTCTACAACTTTAAAATTTCATAAACTTTTCAAGCTTTACAACTTCGAAATTCTCCGAAACTTGAAAACTTGAAAAATTCAAAACTCCCCATAATATTTAAAAAATCAAAAAATTCCAAAACTCGCCCGTAAAAAGAAAAAACAAATTTTGTAGACACCGTAAGTCCAAAATTCCTCGAAATTTCGAATTCCAGAGCTCACATTAATTCAATAACAAATTCCAAATTTGTACAGCAGTAATTTCTTGCCTTTCTCATTTTTAAATCAAGAAAAAAAATCAGGTCTGGTTGAAAATCCAACCTTCAAAATAAAAAACTTGCCCAAAAAAGACGGAAACCATTAAAATCTATACATCCAAACGTCATTATGAGGTCAATATTCTTTATCAAAAAATACTTTATGGTCAACCTAATTATGACTCGGCTTGAAACGTTATTTCTCTTAAGGTTTCGTAAATTTATTGCACGAATCTCGTCGCCATCGAGGTTTATTGCGCGGGGTAATGCGTTATACCGAATTCTTTCTTGCTTTTATGACGTGCCGATGTCGGCATCCTTTGATTTAATTATCCATTTTCAAGGTTTCGTTGCTTAGGCAGATTACCCTCGCTCCGCCGGTTGAACCAGTGGGACCGGCACCGTGATTCGGGAGCTTTTTGGCACCTTGCCCATTATGAGTTCACATATATTATTGCCAGTGACGTTACGATATGAAAATGGGATTAAATGATTGATACAGCGAGCGACGTTTTTATGACGTTGACAAAATTCACTCACCATTTAGCTAGTTTTAGATCATTATATCATTATCATAAATTATTCATTATAATAATATAAATATAATAATCTACAACATATTTAATGACCACACAAAATTAATTTCACATTGTAAACTTGCATTGTTATCACGATCTTTAGGTAAATTAAGAAATTTTCATCATTTAATACTGCAACAATGCGAAAAAAGCACCTAATTCTGTACTATACATATTTTGGCATGAAATAAATGAAAACTTACCTCCAAAATTTTTAACCTTTTATTTTACTGATTTTGTAGCATTTTTTCCGTTTTGCAATTTTTTCACTACACAACCACAAATTCCAATACCGAAAGAAAAAAAAAACGATTTATCAGTCACGCCTCTTTTTTCGTAAATATCTGTTTCACACACAAAAATATCGGGAATTTCAAAAAAAGGATTCAAACTTCCAAAAACTGCGCACTCTTGATTTTAAGGTTAAATTATGAACCTTCAGTCCAATAAACAACGCGTGCGTTTTGAGGTTAGGTTAGGTTAGGTGACGCAAATATGCAAGCGAGATATGAAAAAAAAATTTCTGTTGCCGAAATTGTCAAAACCAAATTGTCAAAAACTCACCTTTAGAATCCCCCGTAGACGTAATGGCGGGCTTCCTTTCTCAAGGCGTCCCATCCTCGTCTGCTAGCGATTCCACCAATTTTACGGATTTTCAACATTTCCAGTTTATGCACACACACTTTTTGAATCCCGAAACTTGATAAAACAAGAAATCAAAATTTGCTAAAAACGACTGCTCACAAAGGGAGAAAAAACATGGCGCCGGTTTCCCGTTATTTTACGACTGCCAGTACGAACACGTAACGCGTTGTCAGACGGACTAAGCACTTATCTCGGGATGAATTTTGTCGCAATTACTGTCGAAATATTCGAAATGAAGAAAAAAACAAATGTTTCGAATGTAAACATTAGATGTTTGGACATATACATATGACATTCAAAAAATTGAAAAAAATGGCCGAAAATTCCAAATCGCATCGAAAATTTGGAAATTCGTATTCAAAGTTTCGTTTTTCAAAAATCACGAAGTTAAAAGACGTTTTTTGCTCAAAATGCCAAGAATTTGGAAATTCACGAAATTTGAAAATTTATATAATACAATTTCGAAAAGTAAAAATAGGTTTTGTTATTGTGTTTCAATCCGGAATTTAAAGCACATTCACACTCATCCTGATTCACAAAATTTTGTATTAAAAAAAATTTTCAAAACGAATTTTGTGTAAACTCGAGACATTTCGAATTCAGTTTAAAAAAAATGTCTTGTCATTTAAAACAATTCCAAAACAGTCGAAAAAGTGAAATTCTATTCATTCAGACATACTGTCAATTCCAAAACACGAAATTCCCTGCAAAAACAACCCATTTCAAAAGTAACGTCAACCGCCATCCAACGGTTTTTTCGGACGACGCGCACGAAATCCGGCAACACTGCAGCAAGCGTCCTCGGCGTTGTTTCTGCTGTTTCGGTGATCCGTGTTTTGTTTTGATTCCGCGGTTTGAGTGTAGTGCGGGTGGAGAAAAATTCCCGACGCGGCGAGTGAGAAAAATTAAGCGTGAAATCGGGAAATTTCGAGAGTACGTTTTTCGAGGAATTATCCGTGATTCCGGGTATATGACGCGCCGTTCGAGTGACGTATTTTTCGGGCGTGAAAATCGCGGGACTCCGGTGTTTTTCCTCGGGACTTGGACAATGGCGTAGAGTGAAAAATGCTGGAAAACTGTGGAAAACCAACCCTGCAACCCGAAAATTAGAGTCTGAGGGGTGTCCGGGGAAACGGAGTTGGAGTGTTGCTGCAAAGGTTGGTTTTTTGGAATTACGATTTTTGTCGTCCGGTGCACATGCAGGATTTCGTGCATTTATTTTTGACCATGTTTGCTTGCGTATGTGTGTTTACGGGATTTACAGGGATTGTTTACGCGACGAATTTTGAATTGATTTTGAGAAACACATTGACTTTTTTGCAGTTATGAGAAACTGTTCGGATAATTTATTTATAATTTTTTATCGTGAAAGAGGAAAAATCGATGATTTAATAGAACTAAGGCGATTTTGAATATCTGAAGTTTTTTGTTATTGATATCAAAATACAAATACGAATTGAAAATGAGAAATATGAATATATTAGAATAAAATAATAAAATGGAAAATAAAATACAAAATTAAACATAATAAATAATAGCATAATTTTAAACATAATAATAATATAATGTACAATAATTAAAAAAAATCAATAAAATGAAACCGAAATTTTTTTATGCATCAAGAACTGTATAATATATTTAATCTTATTCATGTGATTATTTTTAGAAATATTTATGATAGTTTTTTGATGAAAAATAAAAATACGCAATCCAATAAAAAAATGCATAATTTATTAGAATTAATATCATATCATTTGATACAATGTAATAGAATGATACATAATAATGCAAAAAATGAGTAAGTTGAATGAAATATGAATATTTTCATACTGAATAATATTTTTTCCTAATATCATTTGTTATATTTTTTTAATGATAAATTTCACGAAATATTAGGATTTTCATCTGATTTAGTCGAAATTTTGAAAGGTTTTCTGAAAGTTCCTGTATTATAATGAATAAAATCATCAAAGTTAGCAAACTCGTTGAATTTTTTTTTAAATTATCGGTTTTCCGAAAAAATTCAATCCAAATCTATAAGAACAATAAATAGTTTCCAAATTTGAAGAACTTTCAGGACACAATTTGTATGACGATTATAATCGTCATAACTAATAAGTTTTTTCGAAATTTGATAAATTTACAGAAATTATGAATTTGACATTTTTTGTACCAGTAGAAATATTTGAATATTATTTAATTTCTTATTATACATTAATTGGTTTTTTTTTTCATTTTTTTTTTTTTTTTGAGAACCCGATCTATAGTATATTTTTCGTGAATATTGACAATTTTTTCCTCGAAAATTGAAATTGAATATGTACATGTTTATAAAAAATTGTGAAAACTGTAGAAAACAAATTAAAAATACTTCGTATTAGCACCTTTCAATAAAAAATTTACAAAAATTTATAATAAATTGCTATAAAACGAATTTTTCTAATCAGACAATTTTATTGTTAAAATTTAATTTAATTTATTGTTTAAAATTTATCTCGGCTTCCACCTTATATTAAATATTGAGTATTGAACATGAGGTCGAAGCCGAGAACCAATTAAAAAAAAAAACACAAAAAAAAATGATGGGTGGAAATTTTGAATTCGAATTCTGAAAACATTTTTCTAATCATATTTTGAAAGGTTTTACACAATATTTTCGAAAATTCCAGTACATATAAAATAATCACATAAAGTTTCGGAATATTATAAACAAGATATTAAGTTTTTTCTTCAAGTCGACTTCAATTCAGAAAAATTTTTTGTCAGGTCGTATAATTTCCAAAATTATTAAAGTTTGCACATTCGTTGAATTTTTTTCGAAACCTACGTCAATTCAAATTCACAGAACTTGTAAAAATTGTTTCCAAAATTTGAAGAAATGATGACGATGAATTTCTTCGAAGCTTTGAGAAATTCACGAAAAAATTGAACTTTCTAATTTTTTCATTCGTTTATATTCGACAATTTTTGTGTTTTCTATTATAAGTTTATTTAATTTTTTCCAACTTCAATTCTGCTCAACCCAAAATTAGCTCAATCGATTCTGGATCCATATTCATGAGAACACAATTTTAAATGTTATATTAATACACAATTAACATTTATTCCTAATATTTTTTTATGCTGAGAGGGTGTGAAATTATTTCCAATCAAGTTTTTAATTAACTTTGTGCTATCGTACACTGTATCCACCGTACGGTAATGTTAAAAAGATCGGAAATCGATGAAAAAGCATCAGGTTAGGAGAATTAATTGCCGTTACGACTCGATGATCAGTCGAGGTCGAAAACCTAATCGAAAGTGTTTCAATTTGGCGGTTCTGATTGATCATTCTTACGTAATTTGAAAAGGTAAAACCTAATTCCGTGACTGATTCGACCGATTTGGCTAATCATCACGATCGTTTTCATTACTTTTACACTTCATTAGATTTTTTTTTTTCGTTGTTCGGAGTAAATGTTCCGTGCTGTTGAATTACTGTGTTGAAAAAAGATTTTGTGATGGTTTATTTACTTTTTTTAAGGGGGGGGGGGGGGTGGATAATTATTATAGTCAGCGTTAAAAATGTGTGACTGAGATGAAAAAATGGATCCCAGTGTGAATATTGATAAGGGAAATTATTGAATGAATTATGAATTTTCTAATCGAGTAGGAAAATTTATAAACACGTGAGAATCATTATCTGAAATTAAAAGAAGTTCAAAATTGAAAAATTTTGCTGTTTTGTGAATTTTTCAATTTCTGATTTGTTGCAGTTTCGAATAATCAAAGTTTTCTAGATTTTATAATTTAAGAGAAAAACTGCAAAATTAGCAAAATCAAAATTACGTAATTTCATTCGTTATTTTCTTAAAATGATATGTTAAAAAAATGATATATATGAAAACTGGTGAAATATTTCTTATCATTCAAGAATGATTCAAAAAATAATATTTTAGTTATTTTTTGAATAATTAGAACATCAAATCAGAATTAGAAAGATGATTCTTTATTAAAAAAAAAAAAAGAATCTTTATTCCTAACTATACAAAATAATTGTCTTCTCCGGAAACCAAATAATTCATTACAAAAACGACATCTCAAATTTCACATCCTACATAAGTCTCGAAAACATCCGATAAGATCGAAGACTCGCTTATCTGCTGTGCAAGAAAAGGAAATTCGAAAATTGTTCAATGTGACGAAAAAATAAAAAAATGATTCACATCTAAAGTCCTTGAACATTTAGGAATGTTATAAATAATTCGGGAAATTGTTTTTTACTTTAAGAGGAAAAGAATTTTTCGTAGCAGTCGGCAAATCAGAGAGTTCTATCGACAAACAGTATTTACGTTGGTGCGTTCAACTCAGGACGTACTTGCGGTTGATTATGCAGAATTTATGCAATAAATAATCACTCGCTGATTACAATTGAGAGAAAAAAGTTTCTATAATAATAATCGTTGTGGAAAAATTATTGTGAAAGAGAAAACATGTTTTTTGGTACATTTTCTGGAGTCGAGAATATTTTATCCGTTTATTGTAGGATTTTTGAGATATATACTGAGAAAAGATATATTTACTGTTGAGATACGAATATAACTTAATATATATTTGCTTCAAATATATGATATTTTCAATCTAATATGAAGATTTAACAGTCAACAATTTATCTCATATTCAAAGTTTTATATATTTTGGACAAATTTATATTTATTTCACCGTATGCAAATATACGTATAATGACAGTAAATATATCTTCTCTCAGTGTAAAAATCATTCCTTGAATCCTGAATAAAATTTTCCTCCTCAAACAAATGATCGAAAACTCGTACACAATGTTCTTATAATTTTCATTCCCTGAATCAATTACCCCATTACTCGACGTTTTCCAACCGAGAAATCAAAGCGTTCCTCATAAAAGCGAATTTGGCAGCACACCTCCAATTTTCGTGACCAGCACTTTCGAAGTTTTCGCCGAATCGCGGATGAGTGCCCTTTGCCATCTTTAACAGTTCGTGTCACATCGCTTGGTCTCCTTGGCAACCGAGCCAATTCAATCGTGTATCAGTATAAGAACGTCGGGTACGTACGAAGAAAAAGAAACTGCACGAAAAAGTGTCCAAAGAAAGTCACGAAAAAGGGAGAAAAAAACTTGGGGACTCGAGCGAAAATTTTATAACCCCAGCTTAGCAGTTCGAAGCATTTGAATTCTTTCTCAATGCAAAAAAATAGAAATTCGTGGATTAGGAATTCGATAATCAATAATTTTATAATTAATGAGAATTTGCATAGGTATGTGTTACTTTTCAAACGCAATTTTTCCACGTGGTAGGGTAAAATGATCATCACTAGTGGCGAAATGCCCTATTTTTTTCCACCTTCGTTCGAATGCTCTTCAAATCATGACCGAAGTTATACGTGCTTATCGAGCAAAACGCGAAGGAAGAAAAAAGCACCGTTTTCCTGCTTTTCCAACATTTCAAAGAAGCAATTTAGCAATTTTTCGTGGCGAAGCATCGAGGTAAATTGCCGAACGACCGGCCAATCAACAGCCCTTCATGTGGAGTAACGGGGAAAATTCTTCGCTTCCATTGATCGTTCCAATGTGCCCAAGTTCGAAAAAACCATGCAAAGTTTAGAAAACTTTTTGTACTTCGATCGGAAATTTATTTAGCAATTAGAGCGGATTCTGGAGGTATATAGAGAAGTGACAGAAATTGCTGACTAACCTAAAATAACCTAACTGTGAAGAATCGCTCGATTTCATGGATTGCTTTTCGTTTTATACATTCTTAGAGTTCGTTAGGTGAATTTCTAATTCAATTTCGATATTTCTGTTCATTTTTACACGTCTGGAAATATCTAAACTTGACTTTTCA
>JAPYZK010005943.1:0-16778 GCA_030522785.1 Platygaster equestris
AGATTCCACTCGCGTGTTGCCACACTCGCTACGCTCGTGAGGCAATCTCCACGCTTGAGGAATCTCCTCTTTCTCCCACTAGTCGCACAATATACTATTTCTCCCACCGCTGTACATTGTACAGTATTTCAAAAAATATATGCCTTTACTCTTCCCCTAGATTTCCAATGTTTTTTCATTGTATCTAGGGGAAAAAACGTGAAGGTATATATTCGGAATACTGTACAACAAAAAGCCATAATTGGAATCAGTCAAAAATGACGGATTCGAGTTCGGCGAGTGCTCCAAGAAAGTTTATCATTCGCGGCTGTATTTCTTGGGGGTTGAGGGGTGCGCTGTGCAAAAGCTTCGTAATGTATGTAAGGATTCGCTTGGCGCAGGTGGCGACGCTCAAAGCCAATTATGCGAGGTGGCGGGCGTCGTTGCCGCAAATCCCTCGCTCGACAGAGAAGTTTAACTTGTCTCCGCTATAACGGATTAACGCGGCTGCCATTTATCCACGCGTAATTGCTCCCGCCCTTTAATTAAGTCACATTTATTTCGTTTAATGGAAAACGCGCCCGATACACGCTCCGCGTCGGTCGCCATTTTACACGATGGCCCAGTTTTATCTCCTTGTATTCACTTGGTGTTCTATACTAAATCCAGTTAACTTATTTATACACAAGCTTCATTCAGGTGAAATAACTTACGTAGTTTATAGGTTAGGAAACACGGGGACCTGGAAAGAATATATTTGCAATTTTTGCAACTTGATATAAATTCTGGAGAATTTGGAAAATCTGGCACATTGCAAAAAAGTGTATTTTGAAAATAATTATATTAAAACAGTACTGATTTTCAGAAGGGTCGAAGTTTTCGAGAAACTTGATAATTTTTAATATTTTTGACATTTTGAGATTTTCGAAAATTTTGGAGATTCCCAGAGTTAGGAGGATTTCGAGAATTTTGGAAGTTTTTAGGAGTTTGAAAATTTTTTAAATTTCAGATGTTTTGACAATTTTGAAGTTGTGAAAAAGTTTGAAGAATTCTGAAAGTTCACAATGTTTTTATAATTTTTGAAATTACGAAAATTTTACGAATTCTAAACATTTTGAGAAACTTTATAATTGTGAATATTTTCGACATTTCAAGATTTTCAACAATTTTGAGAATTTTTATTGTTTGAAGTATTTTGCGGATTTTGGACGTTATTGGAATTTTGAAAATGTCAAGAATTTCAAAAGTTTTGTAAATTCCGGAGATTTTTGAAAATTTCGAAAATTCTAAAAATTTACGATATTTTCATAATTCTTGAAATTACGAAAATTTTATGAATTCTTAACATTTTGAGAAACTTAATAATTGTAAATATTTTTTACATTTTAAGATTTTTAACAATTTTGAGAATTTTCAAAGCTTGAAGTATTTTGAGGATTTTAGAAGTTATTGGAATTTTGAAAATTTCAAGAATTTCAAGAGTTTTGTAAATTTCCGAGATTTTTGAAAGTTTCGAAAATTCTCAAAATTTACGATATTTTCATAATTCTTGAAATTACGAAAATTTCACGAATTCTCAACATTTTGAAAAACTTTAAGATTGTGAACATTTTTAACATTCCAAGATTTATAACAATTTCGAGAATTCGCAAAGCCTGAAGAATTAGGAGGATTTTGGAAGTTATTGGAATTTTAAAAATTTCAAGAATTTCAAAAGTTTCGTAAATTTCAGTGATTTTTAAAAGTTTTAAAAATTCTTAAAATTTACAATATTTGCATAATTCTTGAAATTACGAAAATTTTACGAATTCTTCACATTTCGAGAAACTTGATAATTTGGAACATTTAAATATTTTTAATAATTTACATAATTTCGAAAATTTTTTTGGTATTCTGACTATTTTTAGAGTTCCTAAAATTTTATAAATTTCAGAGTTTTGAAAAATATTTCATAATTCTTGAAATTTCGAAAATTTTAGAATTTCTAAAATTTCAAGAAATTTCTGTTTAGTTGAAACATATTCAACATATTTCAAGATTTTTGACTATTTCGATGAATTTTAAACTAAGTTGATTTTGAAAATTGTTAAACTGTCCGGAATTTTAAAAATTTCAGTATTTCAAAAATCTTGGAAAATTCAGAGATTTTAAAAAGTTTCGAAAATACTGAAAATTCACAATTCTTCCATAATGATTGAAATTCCAAAAATTTTACGAATTTCTCAAACTTCAAGAATCTTGATAATTTTGAACATGTTGAACATTTCAAGAATTTCAACAATTTCGCCAATTTTCAAAGTTAGGAGTATTTCGAGAATTTCAAAACTCTACAGAATGTCGACAATTTTAAGAATTTCAAAAATCTTGTCAATTTCAGAGATTTCTAAAAATTCCGAAAATTCCGAGAATTTACGAAATTTTCATAATGCTCTTATAATTAATACTTTTCTTTTTGAATTAATTCCGAGTAAAAATCACCATACCCCCCCCCCCCCCCCCCCCCCCCCCCCCCCCCCCCCGTTCACCAAAATTAAAATTTGAATAATTAAAAAATAATGTGCCCAGCGAAAATCGCCCCTACGCCATTTAACCCTGTCGCGATATATTTTTCCCAACGCCGTGGAGAAAATGCGATTCTCTCCACGGCTCAAAACGTCAAAAATCGTATTTTCTCCACGTTGTTGGAAAAAATGTAGTCCACAACTTGTGCAGAAGGGCTTTTTTCACGAATTTGATTGCAAAACTCGCCTTCGGCTCGTCTTGCAAACCTCACATTCGTATAAAAAGCTCCTTCTGCACCCGTTGAGAAATATACTATTTCACTTCGAGAGACTCATTTTCCCCATTCTCCCTGTACCATGGGTCTCGGAACATTTCGTATTTCTCTTTTTGTTCGGGCCCCGAGAAAACCGCTTCTTAAATAATTGCCCGGTAGCTCATTTTCGAGAAAAACGCGTGCCCGTAGCTAATGCGTTGGTGCTTTGGTGCACAAAAGGCGATGTTCTGGCCCCGTCGACGCTTCAATATTCTCCAATGAACCCCTCTTGCCCCTGACCCAAGGGTTATTTATTACGACCCGGGCCCTGTTTGCCGACAGAGATTGCGGGTGGTAACTTGAGCTGCTTTTTGCCGGATTTTTCGGGGACTAGTACACGCCCCGCGGACCCACGAAGCCCAGCGTGAGGATACACGCAAAACGTCACGCCCGAAATCGACGCTGCATTACGCTTCATCATACAAGTGGTGACGATATTCGTCACGGGGTTGGTTGATTTTGTAGTTGATTTGTTCCGAGGTGTTTACGCATTTTCGAAAGTTTGTGTGTACGCGAGGGGCGATTCACTCTCCGATAAATGGGAGTCGTGAGAGTCGACTCCCACATGACTCCCAATTTGGGAGTCATGATTTCCAAGTTGGGAGTCATGATTCCCAGCGATGTCAAACTTTAAACATGTCAAAATTCAGTTATCTGTGATTTTTTAAATTCTCAAAAACTTCGAAATTCTTGGACTTTTTCGAAAACTTGGAAATTCCAACATTTTTAAAGCTCGCGAAATTTCTGAATCTGTTGAAGCTTCTGCACTTCATAATTCCTCAAAACTTCACGATTCCATTGAATTCCGAAATTTCCAAAGCTTTGAAAGTTCCGAAATTTTCGAAGTTTCTAAGATTTAAAAACTTTGTTGTTGAATAAAATATTGTGTGCGACTATTGGTCGAAAGAGGAGATTCCACTCGCGTGTTGCCACACTCGCTACGCTCGTGAGGCAATCTCCACGCTATCTCCACGCTCTAAGAATCTCCTCTTTCTCCCACTAGCCGCACAATATACTATTTCTTCAAAATATACTTGTTTGCAATGTGCTAGATTTTTCAAATTTTCCTCCCTGGCTACGTGCTTGCAAATACTGCATGATAATCCTTTTTTTGAGAAATATATTCGAGGGGGAGGGGGTCGACAAATCGCAAAGAAAAATGATGCGACATCATTTACGGAAGCTCCCTTGCGCAGCGGGTTTGATAGCTGTATTATCGGGTTGACATGTGTGGCCGAAAATCTCCGACAGCGGCACGGGCCATTAAAGCCCAGTCAATATGACCGCGGGGGTGGTAAGTGAATAAAGTTTCGCCGGCTCGCTAAATGGCCCGGGTCTTTGGGGTACAGCGGTGCACGCGCTCGCCACGGCCAATTCTTGCGGCTCATTTGCACCGTTATTTATTTAATTGCCATGATACACACTCTCGACACCTGGACGCCCTCGTGTTTCCTTTGCTCGCGGCCCCGTTGTTCTCCCGTTCTCGCCCCTCAATTTGCGGCTCGATCGATCAGACCTATTCCCGACGTAGACTAATCTTTCCGAAGCCATTCTCCACCACCCACGAACAATTTATTTGATAACGGCCATTATTTACGGGCGAATTGAGTTTCCGCAACAAAAATTGCTGCATTGTTACCTCGCTCGTCTTTGTTGCGAAGTGTTCGGTTTTGGATATAAGATCTAAGATCGAATTATAGTTAAATTTTGGTATTTACGAGTAGTTTTTTGGTAAAAATCTGGTGACAGGAATTAGTATAGAATTAGTAATTCAAGTTGTTTAAACAGCTGTGGGAACTGACTAATTAATTAGTCGTTATTTTAAAACGTAAATAATTATAAACAATTCTCAACTATGGAGTCTTTTATCTAATACACGAATTTTGTTGTAGATTAGGCTTGGTAATTTTTCGACTAAATTACAAATATTATAAAAATATTAATATTATTGTATGAAACAATAAATATTAATATTTTCATCGAAAACTTTTCTTTATCACTGGGTTGTTGATACAAAGAAAAATCCATGTTTTTCGATATCCCCAGTCAGTTTTGTTATTAATTGGCAACTAAAATGGTTTTTGCGAGAACAAAATCCACCGAGCTGGGAATCGAACCCAGGACCTCCCAATTTCATGTCGGGTGCTCTAACCAACCATTTAACTTGCTAATTAATAACAAAACTGTCTGGGAATATCGAAAAACATGGATTTTTCTTTGCATTAATATTTTCGTTATAAAATAAAAATAAATAATACTGAAATTATTAATATTATCGGTTTCAAAATTCGTGACACTTCCGGAAATTTCGAAATTTAAGGTTTCCAAAAAAATGTTAAAATTCCATAAAAAATCTTAGAATTGTACAAAAAATTCGAAAATTTCGAGCAAATTTGATGTTTTCTAAAAAAATTGAAAATTTTCAAAGGAATTTGAAAAGTTTAAAAAAATTCCAAAATTTCACGATTATAAAAAATTCGAAAATTTATGAACCAATACGCAAATTTTTGAAAATTAGTCATTTCGGAAAAAAATCGAAAATTGTACGAAAAATTTCGACATTTGAGAACAATTCAAAAATTTCCAAAACTGTCAAATTTTTCACACTTCTCAAAACATCAGAAATTCTGGAAAAATTCAAAAATATTGAAAAAAATTTTCAAATTGTGGAAAAAAAATGAAAATTAAAAAAACTTGGAAAATCTTAGAGTTTTTCAAACATTTCGCGAAAATTTGAAAATTGGAAAAAAAATTTTCGAAGTAGAAAAAGAGGTATTTCCTAGAAAAATTTGGAAATTTTCAAAGGAATTCGAAAGGTTTGAAAATTTTTCAAAATTTCAAGATTATAAAAAATTCGAAAATTCATGAATCAATACGAAAATCCTTAAGAATTAGTAATTTAAAAAAAAATTAAAAATTTTACGAAAAATTTCGACATTAAAAAAATTCCGAAATTTCCATAACTGTCAAATTTTTCAGATTTCTCAAAACATCATAAATTCTGAAAAAATTTAAAAAATTTAAAATATTAAAAAAAATTTGAAAATTGTGAAAAAAATTGAAAATGGAAAAAAAAACTGGAAAATCTTAGAAATTTTGAAACATTTTGCGAAAATTGGAAAATTGGAAAAAAATTTTCGAATTCCTAGAAGAATTTAGAAATTTTCGTAAAAACATGTAAATTTCCCCAAAAAATTACTCACCTTGAGTATAATTTCCACTGTAGAAAATTTCGCAAATCCGGAAGTTCGCCCTTAAAAATTCAAAACTTTCTATTTCCTTATTCCCCTTACAAAAAATCTCGCATTTGTTTATTGAAGTCCCCAAAATGCCCAAAAATTTAAAACCAAAGAAGCACAACTAATGAACCCTGAAAAAAACTTCTCAGTCTCGCCACCCAAAAATCAAGTCCCCCATTTACCTGAAAACTTCCGCGAAAACCGTTTCATTAATTATTCATCGGACCCAAAAATTCGTCGCCCATAAAAACTGTTTTCGGTAGAAAACAATCCTTTCGTCGCCCGATCAGCGTTACGGAGCAACGAATATCGACTTTTTCACGGTGTTCAGTAGTCGCACGTTCGTCCCCGCTGCGAATCCTTTTTCCCCGAGGGAAATCTGTGGCAAATGGTGCCGAAAAAAAAGCAAAGAAAAAAAAGAAAAATCATGCAGAATCCAGCCGGAGTCCCTCCGTTTATTCGAAGTCATGTGACACGAGAAACCGATCCGATTGTATCAGTTGGTTACTCTTTTATCGGGCGGACCCACCTGATTTTCTCCGCTCAGGGAATTTTCAATTTGATTACGCGCGCAATCCGACGTGTTTTTTTTTCCTCTCGCGAATGCACAGGTGAGAGCGCGATTGAAAAAAAAGGGGAAAAAAAAGTTGTCGTTGCGAATTATTGCCCGGGCGAGTTTATTTATGGCGTTCATTTTCTGGAGATTGGAGACACGGGACAGACGCGGCGAAAGGATGCTGACAATGCATCAACGGGAGGAAAATTGTGAGAACAACTGGAAATTCATTCCGGCTTTTTTCGCGTCGATGCGGGATTTATGGACCGTCCTAGGGGTGGGAGTTAATTGCTCGGGAAATGTCGAGGTAGGATATCGTCCTAATGCGAGATTGACTGTGGCAAAAGTCAGCGATTTTAGGGGATATTGAATGTCGAGCGCAGAGACGAATTCACGGGGTTTTGTAGTGAGGGGGGGGGGGGGTAAATAATAAATAATTAAAAAACTGTATCCCCCTCTCCCCCGCTTTTTGAATCGATGCTGTAATATGTATATCGAGTCTAATGTATTTGAATGACATTTTTCGAGATTCTGCTGTATTTTAAGGACACTTATCAATAGTTTACTGTATTTAAGGTCGTATCTTTGATTTTCGAGTTTCTGAATTTTTCGCTGAAAATTTTTGTATAATTGTAATTGAACGTATTTGTGATTCGTTTTCAAAATTTTGAGTCGATTGACTGACTGCAAAATGAAATACTTAATGTCAAAGTCGACTCCAAATACACAGTGGGTGACAGACACTATATTCATTATAATATTGAAAAAACAAGTCCGGATTTTCCAATAAAAAATAGGCGAAAAGAAGCGCCGCACGTCAGCTACAAGTGAGTGTCAAAAATTTCATGTTTTGCTTATTGGTTTTTTTTCAAAAATCACGCTTGAATGTAAAAAATCACCGTTTTCGAGAAAAATAACAGCTAGAATGAATAAATATATATTACATAAGCAGACCCATTGGCTCTCATATGGGGAATTATATTGTGATGTATATTGTGATATGCATAGAGAGGGGATATATATGGATATATGGTACGAGTACAATCTGGAAAAATTTTTGTAATCGATTGTACCAAAGATAAGACCTTAATAAACTTATATCGAGACTTTACATAAATATCAGTTTCAATGAAAAATATAAAACACTTATTTTCTTTCAAAACTATCGATATTAAACTTATTGCCTCCATTTTTCAGAAACACATTGTTTTTTTTTTACTTTGATGACGATTTTCGATTTGATTCGATTTTTTTAAACGCGTTGGAATTTATAAATTTGGAGGTGTGGTTTATAAATAGCAACATTTTTCAACTTTTTGAACACAAATTAAAAATTTGATCACTTACGAAAATTACGGTTGAAATAAATTCGGAGTTGAAGAAAAAATAATTTTTTTTTTGTAATTACTTAAGGAGTATTAATTCAATAATAATTCAATAAAATAAAATCTCACAACATTCAGGTACATTCGTAAACTTACAAATTCCAAAATAATTCGATATCTCAATAATCTCGGAATTCAATTACAAAAATTTTCTTTGAATGCCGGAATTTTGAATTTGCTAGTTTTTAAATTGAGAAAATCCAAAACAGTTTTCAAATTACTTTTATAGTAGACAAACATCAAAAATTCTTCATAAATGTAGAGAGAATTCGACTATTTGGGCAATTCACGAAATTGGAGTTCGAATTTCGGACTCAAATTTCGTTGAAATTGAAAAATTTCACCTCACCTCAGCAAACTACCGTTAATGATAGCATATCTGAGTTCGAAACCACAGCAAAAGTTGTAAGATTTGAGAATTTACGAATCCTATAGAACTTTCATAAAAATTATAGAAATTTCAACATCAGAACGTGCGTCTCCATTTCGAAATTTATTTATTTCCGGCATTTAGTTTCTTGTGTTCACAAGTGTTATCTATTTTTGTGATGATCTAGAAAATGGGACACATGATAAAAAATGTGGACGAAATGCATCCAATATTATTTATTCCTTCGAATTTGAAAACAAATTTCCATCTTTTTTCAATCTACTAGATGTAAGTATTGTAATACCTTCCTTATCATAAATTGTCACAAAATCACATCACAATACTCACCGTTCCCATTGTTCTAAAACCCCCCAGTGCATATCTCTTTTCTCTCTCCAACTAATGTATATGTCCGATGTTAGAGGAAGATAACTGCAACCGCATTCGAGTTCAATTTAAAAAAATCATTTCAAGAACACCTATCAACACATATATACTCGAGACACACACACGCCGCGAACGTCAACACTCGCGAAATTTCGGCGAGAGAGCAAGAAAAATGGCGTCGTTACGCTTAGCTGTCCGGAGTTCGTATTCATTTTTAAATTCCGCGTGTCGTGTGGCCGCCGCAAAATCGGGTCGAATAACAAACCAAAGACTGATTCACATAAAACACCTTCGACCAGTCTTGATTCCCACCGAGGTACGACAAAATATGAATCTCGAATCGCGGGTTTCGGAACGTGCACCGAAATCCGGAGAATTGTCGATTCTTGCAGTGTTATTTTTCCGATATTTGCAACTAATGTAACTGTCATTTGGCGTTTTTTTGGGATGTTTTTTCATGATGGGTGTATGTTGGGTTGGGATGTTCGTTTTTTTACGTAATTTGCGGTTTTAGATCGGGTTTCTTCGTGTCTTTCCGGCATTTTTGTTGTCAATTATGGGTTTTCTAAAGGTTGGGGGAAAAATCGGGATTTTATTTTGTTATTATTGATAAAAAGTAAGGAATTTCGGAGTTGAAATTTATTGATTCAAATGAGTATAAAAAGTTCGAAATTTTATTTATGAAGTTGACAATTTTCAATCAACGGAATTGATAATATCGAATAATCATTTAAAAATCGAAATTACATTCATGTCATTTGAATATTGATAAATTCACTTTTGTGACAATAACAATTTTAATTTCAATTTCATACACTTTTTTTCATTGCTTGTCAAATTTTCGACCATTTTCACAAATTGTCAAAAATTGATACAATTTTTTCCAAAATTTCACGAAAATAGCATATTATTATTCACAATTTAAGTTCAAAAAATTGGATCCAATGAGTAAGCAAAACCAAAAAAGTACGTCATATATTTACAAAATTTGTTATTCTCCCTATGAACACAGGTAAATTATATGCAAAGTCGGAGATACCCAAGGGATTACGACGACGACTTTGATTATCCAAAAGAAAAACCAAAACTCGAGGACATACGGAAACGAGTTTTGAAAGTTGTGGCTGCTTACGACAGAATCACAGCTGACAAGGTTAACTTTGATATTTTCATATTTGTTAACAGTATTTTCTATGTTTTTCCAGGGTTTAACGGAACCACGGATCGAGCTGGTGCGCAGCTTTAGTCACGGCCCACCTCTATCCTTGAAATTTATTAATGATCGTGTCCTTCTGGTGCTCAAGCTCTATGACAAAGTTGACCCCGAAAAGGTACATGTCCCAAAAAGAGCATCTCGAAGGCACCTGTAAAATTATGTTCTTTTAAGTTTGAACTCAAAATTAATACGAGTGGCTGAGAGCCCCTGTGCTTCATTCGTGGTGCCGATGTTGAACACTCTGGATTTGTTTCCAAGCACAGGGTGTCTACATTAATCTAGGGTTATTTGGAAATATATAGCATTTTTTTATTTTGATGAATTATTTAGTTCTTTATAGAAATTAAGATGAGAAAATTTAACAGATGTTCAGAAAAATGAGAATTATATTTTTTTAGCAAGTTTTAAAATGATAAGGAGTTACTGGAAATTTTTTAACTTCATAAACTAATCAGACTATAAAATTTTCAAAATGGTACATTTCTTGAATTTCTAACATTTTTCAATTGATAAGTAATTCGTTTGTTGTACAATAGTAAAATTATGTGAATTACTTTTTTCACAATAATAACAATCACATGATATTTTGTATTTCTACTCAAAATAAAAAATCCATTCTAATAAAAAACAGGAGTTCTATTTTTTACAAAACACTGACGAACTTTTTGATCTATAAAAACGTCTGCACATTTTTCTTGATAGTATAAAACTGATAGCTTGGAAAAACTTATCTTTCCATTATAGAAATTTTAACTAAGCAATTTTATGGACACCATGTGACGTTAGAACAAATTTCAACTTCAATAAATCATTATGAATTTAAAAAAATGACTTATTGCAAATAGATGCATACGATTAACAGTTGATTTTTTTTCAGCTCACGGAAGAGTCCCATTTCATGAACGATCTTGGACTAGATTCCCTGGACCATGTGGAAATCATCATGGCTATGGAAGACGAATTTGGATTCGAAATTCCTGACATGGACGCGGAAAGGCTTTTGACACCTAAGGAGATAGTGCGTTACGTCGCTGACAGACAGGACGTATATGAATAGTTCTCATTTCTAATGTCTAGTTCAAGCTTGTCGTTTTTTCAACAAAACCATTTTCTTTCCTTTCGTTATATTCTACTCTCTTGTATATAGACAAACAAACACTAACGAATAAAACCTCCAAAAAAATTGTTAACTTGGTTATTGAATTATTTACTTTCTTCTTTTATAGACGATTAGTTCGTAAATTTTATTGCTTTCTAAACATTTTTTTCCCTTCATTTTACCACTGATTTTTTCTTCAGAGGTATGTATGAATATAAAAAATAAGATGTAAGTATTGTGTGAACATTGCAACATTTGTGAATTTGAATTCTCGTCCCTTTTTTTCGTCGTGTTGGCCACAATGTTCACCAACTGTCGATAATACAGATGCAGCTGTAATTATTTAATTTCAATACACAGAGTACAAAATTCTATTGCCTTGTTTCAATTGTAATATTAAACAAGAATTTTTGCTATATTTTTCATCGCAAAATTATATTTATCCTAATTATAAATTAATGAACATGTTCAAATTGTCTTGACAACTCCCAACAATATCCCTAGTCGACGTCTTGAAATAATATCAGTCCAGGGGAAAAGCATTGATCATGTTTTTTCCCAAACATGTCACGTTGGCGACAGTGTCACATAACCTGAAATAACCTGTCAATAAGATTTATTTATCCGTGACTGTCCGTGACAATTTCGTGACATCACTTATTCAATGCACTGATTCGCTTGTTTTCTCTGCGAATTTGCATCGAATGTCGTGAACTATTTCCACGAAAAACCCGCAAACAGCCCTCCAAACACTAGTTTACCCCTCGCAATCGACGTCTACGCTTCACGATCCTGAATTCGGCCGCGAGCCCGAGACGTCTGACTTCGCGTGTAATTGGTGTAATGCGGTGGTGAAAGTCTAGACTGGTGAGTAAGAAATAAAATTCATCCTCGATTTTCCCGATCTCGTTACGCTTTTTCCCCAAAGTTTTCCGGAGAATCAACCACTTTCCGTCGTCGGGATAAACGAGGAAAACTTGGAACATGGAAGTGTATGGCTGTTTTTTTGCGTGTTTTGTTCCGTTGGCGCCTGGCGAAATGTTTGGTGTCGTTTAACTGTTATCACGCGTCCTGATGTAACGGGATCAGCGAGCGCAGTGTTTTATCGTCGAATTCGCGATATAGCGATCGAGGGGACGCTGAAAAATTTTGGATTTTGTTTTTTGCTTTTGGGAAATTTCGGCCTTGGAAGGGGTTTTTCGGGACGTCCGACACTGTCCGACACGAAGTCGCACACCGAGTTGGGAGGTGCATGTGTTGTACACTTGAAAGTGGATTGCCTTTGTGTGTCCCTATTACGATACTATTGCTTATTCACGAAGGTCCGATGTTCTGATTTGCATTTCTCACGTTGCGAAGTTTTTTTTCTTCGTTTTTGTTGACAAAGGGAAAAAATATTGGAAATGGGCCAGGGTTTGGGATTTAAGGGGGGGGGGGGGGGGGTAACTGCTGTAGTTACAGTTACTTTTTGTGCTTTATCTGGTGGGAGAGATTTATTTTTCAAAAACTAATGGGGGTTTTAAATTGTGGTTCTTTAATTATTGTATGATATGAAATTTGTTTTTTTTTACTCACCCCCCCCCCCTGCCTCTGTTTGATATACATTCTTATCAGATTTCTCAAATGTCAACGAATTACTTAATGAATCATTTTGATAAATAAATTGACTGAAAATTCGGAATCATGAAGTCGTAATACAATTTCGAAATGTTTTTGAAATTTCATAAATATTGATAAAATTTTAAATACATTGCTTTTTTAACGATTAAAAAACATTTCTAAGATAGTGGAATTTTTTTAAAGAAAAATTTTAGGATTATTAAAAAGTTTCAACTTATTGATAAAGTTCTCGAAAAATCTAATTTTTCTGGAAATACTTCATTATTGTTGAAATTTATTTAATTTTTGAAGTTTATTATTTAACTTTCTTAAGAATTTACAATCAAATCATAAAAAGGTTTAAATTTAGAAAACTTGTCACAAGTCTGCGAAATTTCTAGAAAATCTTAAAAAAATTTACTATTTGTATTGAAAACTTAATTTCACATACAAATTTTTCAGATTTGAACAATTTTTCGATATTTTTTTAGCTTATTTAGACAACTTTCTTTTTATATTTTTTCTGAAAATTCTTAAGAATATACAGAAATTCTTAAAAATCATAAAAAATTCGTACAAATATCTAATTTTTTTAAATATTACACTTTTTCCAAAATACTTGATCGTGGACAATTTTTGGTGTCTCGAACATTTTTAATCAAGAATTTACAAAATTGTCTAGAGTATTCCGAATTGAATTCAAAAAAATTCAGCATTTATGAAAAAATTCTAAAAGTTTTGTAACAACCCTTCCATATTTTTTAGGATCCTAAAAATTGTAAATTTTCAAAAATTTTAATACTTGCCACAATTATGTTCCAAAATTTATTTGTAAACAATTTTTCTCACTTACAAAATTATTTTCTTTAGAAATTGTTCAAAAGTTGTTCGAAAAACAAATCCTGGTAAAAAAGAAAATTTTACATTTTCTATCATATGTCCGATTTATCATTTTATTTCTGTCATTAATAGTGGCCAATTGACCTTTTATCAATAGAAGTTGTTTTTACAGAAAACTGCGGTAGAAATTAGTGAGATTTGTTGTGACTCAACAAACGCAAAAACAAGATGGCAGGTCACAGAGGGGGATCGAGCGGCCAACCTGGGGGGCTCAAACAGATTGACCTGGATCAAATCTGGGGCGACTTGAAATTCGGCATCGAGGAAATCTACAGCCGAGCACCCATGATCAAACCCAGATACATCATGCTCTATACGTAAGAATTGCAAAAATGTCACTCATGTTTTATACATGAAAATGGGTTTAGAATAAACCCTATAATTACAGTAAATTCTCTCAATAAGTCGTTTTACATCAACACTTAATTTGTGAAATTGTAAAATTTTAAATTCACTTGCTATAATTTTTAGACTTCTGTACTGACTAACAAATTTTTGTACTCGTTAAGAAAAAGTTTCAAAAACATACAAAAATTTATTATTTTCTTTCTCAGTCCAAATTTTTTCATTGTCCATAATTTTGTGAAACGAAATAATTTCATTTTTGACATTTAGAGTCATTTGATTTTAAGTACTTCACTTCATACTCAATAAGTGAAATGATTTCAAATTGGAGATTATCCTACCAGTGGAACATTTCAAGCTGTGAAAAATTTAATTCAGATTCTTTTCCAGTCCAAATTTTTTCACTGTCCGTAATTTTGTGAAATGAAATAATTTCATTTTTGGAATTTAGAGTTATTTGATTTCAAGTAATTCACTTCAAACTTGAAAAGTAAAATCATTTGAAATTGGAGGTTATCCTACCAGTGGAACATTTTAAGATGTGACAAATTTAATTCAGATTCTTATTGTCCATAATTTTGTGAAACGAAATAATTTCATTTTTGAAATTAAGAGTCATTTGATTTTAAATAATTTAGTTATTAGTAATGGTATTTAGTAATTAGTAATTATAAGTAAATAATTAGTAAATAATAATTAGTTATCAATTACATGTGTATATATAATTACATAATAATTATATATAATAATAATGATATAATTATATTATATATATTATATTATAATTATAGTTAGTAACTAATAAATAATTAGTAAATAATTATAGTTATACATATATATTATACATAATAACATAATAATTATATATTATAACAATAATAATATATTTATATTATATATGTATATATTATAATTACAGTTAGTCGTTAGTGAATTAAAATGATATTTAGTAATTTACTTCAAACTTGAAAAGTAAAATGATTTCAAATTGGATATTATCTTACCAGTGGAACCTTTTAAGCTGTGAAAAATATAATTCAGATACATGTTCAATGTTAGAAAAAATGAAAGAAGTCGATTTTCAAAATTTCTTGTAATGGTAATTTTCATTTTTATTCCCAGTCATGTATACAACTACTGCACAAGTGTCCACCAGCAAGTTCAAAGCAGTCGAACCACCACCAAGCAAAAGAAGGGAGGAAATGTAATGTCAGGAGGAGCTCAATTGGTTGGTCTGGAACTTTACAAGCGCTTGAGGGACTTCCTCAGAAATTATCTCGTCAATTTGCTGAAGGTAAACCAATTAATGTTATTCATTATTAAACATAATTTTTCAGATTCTAAAAATGTCAAGAATGTCACGAATGTATTCAAGAATTTCTTGTTTCAAATATTTGAATTGCAAAGTCCAAAATATAACAATTTGAGGTTGAAAATCAATTGTCAAATTGAATGCACATATCAAATTTTTATTTTCCATATTTTTATTATGGACCATAAATTTATTTATTTATAATTAGTTTATTTATTTATTTATTATTAATTTATGTATAATTAATTTTATTTATTAATTTTATTTATTTATTATTAGTTCATTTATTTATCGATTTATAATTATATTATTTATTTATTATCAATTTATTTATAATTAATTTTTTTATTTTTTTCATTAATTTTATTTTCACATATTTTGTATTGTGGTCACCCTGGTTGAAATTAAAAATTTTATCTTTCGCAGCATGGCGTCGACCTCATGGATGAGGATGTGCTTCAGTTCTACACGAACAAATGGGACGAATATCAGTTCAGCAGCAAAGTCTTAAACGGCGTGTGCGCGTACTTGAACCGTCACTGGGTGAGACGGGAATGCGAAGAAGGACGAAAAGGAATTCATGAAATTTACCAATTGGCCCTGGTCACGTGGAGGGAACATTTGTTTAAGCAATTGAATCGACAAGTGAGCTTCGAACAACAAAAAACGATATTAAAAATATTTCTAAAAGAACCCAAAAGAATTTAATTGATGTACGATTTTAAAAAATGTTGAAAGTTTGTGCCGAACAAATTTGAGGTGAATCTGCGAATGTTTTAATTTTTTTTTAACTTGAATTAAAAAGTTGATACAGAGTTTATAAGTGATTACTTTGGAAGTACAAAAAAGTATTATACACTCAACTTGAATTGGATAATCAATTGATTTTGTATGGGTGATGACTTTGCAATACAAAATGATTTTTTTTAGGTCACCAATGCGGTGTTGAAGTTGATCGAACGAGAACGCAATGGAGAGACGATAAACACTCGCCTCGTCAGTGGCGTCATTAATTGTTACGTTGAACTCGGCTTGAACGAAGATGATCCAAATGCGAAGGGACAGATTTTGACTGTTTACAAGGAGTCCTTCGAAAATCAATTTTTAGAAGACACGGAAAGATATTACAGCCGTGAAAGCACTGAATTCTTGCGTCAAAATCCAGTCACCGAATACATGAAAAAAGTAATGATCTGAATATGCAGTGTGTACTGAATGTGTTGAATATTACAACAAATAACAAATTATTATAAACATTTTTGAATGTAATTTTGGATCACTAAAAACTTGAACAATCATAAAGTTATAAGGTTTTTAAAATTTTTGGAAGTTTTTAGATTTGATAATTTCGAGTTTAGAACAGTTTTAAAGGGATCATTTTCAGTTTCAGTGAATGCGATTTCTATTATTCTCAAATCTGCTGAGTTTTGAAACGTTAACAGTCTTTCATGTTCGAAACTCTTGAATTAAAAGTATAAATAGTTACACATTTTAATGAAAATGAAATGAAATGAAAACGAGAATTTTGATTGGATTTTCTTGAAACTTGATTTTTTTTTAATCCATCAAGGCAAGG
>JAPYZK010005946.1:0-13235 GCA_030522785.1 Platygaster equestris
TTTTGAAGTAAGTTGAAATGTTCGAATTTTAAAATTTACGAATGTTTAATTGCAAAAAGTTGTTAGAAAAATAAATTTTCTGGAATCGAAGATCAAATTCTATTTTGCGAGTTTTGCAATATTTTTGTCCTTTTAAAAAAAATTATGTCGATCCACAAAAATAATTTATCAAATTTCGGATTTCATTATTTAGAAACGTATTTTATTTATTAATTCATTCATGTAATTAAAATGTTAAACTGAATTGTAAACAATTTTGGAGTTATCTTAAATTTTTGAATGAAAAAAAAATGTATATACGAGAAATTTTAATCAAAAAAAATTTCCGTTACTCATACGTGAAACTGATATTTCGCAAAATCCGTATTTCAATTTCGAAAATTTCAAGTCAGGCAAATTCGCTTTCAAATATTTCCAAATTTTCACTTACGAAAATTGAAAATGCGAATTCGAGTATTTGACATTTTGCAGACTGCAAAAAATGTCTTTTCCCAAGAGTAAGAGAGAAATTTAAGCGAGCAACATTCACGCGGATGCAATATCTGCGATTTTATTTATAAAGTCGCGCGCAAGGAGAAACGGCATTGTAATTTATTTCCTATTTTTGTCGTTGCTCGAGCATGAACTGGAACATGCGGAAATTAATGCAGATGAGAACTTTGTTTACCAGGAATTTCCGTGATTGCAAGATTAATTTTTTTCGTTTTTGTTATTTGTGAACGAAAGAATTTTTTTACGTACAAAATATCATACTTAAATAAATACACTAAAATCATTAAAAATAAATTAATTTTCGGAAACTATTCAAAATCCAAACATTCATAAATTTTGAATGTGTTGCAATAAAAAAAAAAAAAAAACAAGACATTTAACTTACACGACAAATACGAGAAAATGTTTTTACGTATAAAATACACGAAGATTATTAAAAATGAAAAATTTTTGAAAAACTGTCAATAATTCACAAATTTCTCAATTTTGAGTGTGTTAAATAAAAGACGAGATATTACACACTGAAATCATTAAAGATAACTGAATTTTCGAAAACTATCGAAAATCCAAAAATTTATGAATTTTGAATGTGTTACAAGCGAAAAAAAGACAAGATATTAAAATTACACGAAAAATTCCAAAAAATATTTTTAAGTATTAAATACACGAAAATTATTAAAAATGAAAATATTTGAAAAACTGTCAAAAATTCAGAAATTTGTCGATTTTGAGTGTGTTAAAAAAAAAACGAGATATTTTACACTAAAATCATTAAAAATTACTTAATTTTCGGAAACTATTCAAAATCCATAAGTTTATGAATTTTGAATGTGTTGCAAGCAAAAAAAAAGACAAGATATTAAAGTTACACGAAAAATACAAAAAAATGTTTTTACGTATAAAATACACGAAAATTATTCAAAATGAAAAATTTTTGGAAAACTGTAAAAAATTCACAAATTTGTCCATTTTGAGTGTGTTGAGAAAAAAGACAAGATACTACACACTAAAATCATTAAAAATAACTGAATTTTCGGAAACTATCCAAAATCCACAAATTTTTGAATTTTGAATGTGTTACAAAAAAAAAAAAAAAAAAAAAAAAAAAAAAAAAAAAAAAAAAAATAAAAAAAAAAAAAAAAAAAAAAAAAAAAAAAAAAAAAAAAAAAAAAAACAAGACGTTAAAATTACATGAAAAATACAAAAATATGATTTTACGTATAAAACACACGAAAATTGTTAAAAATTCAAAATTTTCGAAAAACTGTCAAAACTTCACAAATTCGTCAATTTTAAGTGTGTTGAAAAAAAAGACAAGATATTACACACTAAATCATTGAAAATAACTTAATTTTCGGAAGCTATCCAAAATCCAAAAATTTATGAATTTTGAATGTGTTGCAAGCAAAACAAAAAAACAAGATATTAAAATTACACGTTAAATAAAAAAATTGTTTTTACGTATAAAATACACGAAAATTATTAAAAATTAAAAATTTTTGAAAAACAGTCAAAAATTCACAAATTTGTCAATTTTGAGTGTGTTAAAGAAAAACACACACAGATATTACACACTGAAATCATTAAAAATTACAAATTGTTGAAAAATTGTAAAAAATTCACAAATTTGTCAATTTTTAGTGTGTTATAAAAAAAGACAAGATATTAAAATTGCACCTAAATAGACGAAAAATACATATATTTTTTGTATTACATATTTTTTTAAATACACGAAAAAATCGAGAAAATCCATAAACATCGCGGAAAATTACCGAAAAAGTTACTAAAATTCTAATAATTATAAAAAAATCATAAATCGATAATCATTATTATCAATTTGATGACTGAATCATTTAAAAAACTATTTCTTGCTCAATTTCCGCTCGATCCTACATTTCTCGTGTTACAAAAAAATGTCCGGTAATTGGCTTTCATGTTCCCTTCGATATTTCGTATCAAGTACGGGAAAATGTGTCTGCGTGCGCGCACCGGCAATTTATTGCCCACTAAAACGCGGAAATATGCAAATGATTTAACGGAGGTCAGGATCCTCGTGGATGTCACCACGTGCTGGAGACTTTATGCCCGCTCGCGAGCTCGCGTCACGCCTCGTAACGATGATTGAGCCGGGTATCAAGTGCCGCGTTATTTTCACTGCTCTCGACTTTTCTTATACACTTGCAACTTTTCCTTTCTTATCTCCTATCGCGTCCGGGAGTATTTTTTTCTGTATCGAAATGCTCTGCGAATTGGAAGTGTACTTGAGGAAGTTGAAATGTTTTAGTTGCTTGGGGATTTTTTTTTGTTTTGATAATTTTTGGGATTGAACTTTATTTTTTGAGACGCGATTTTAGTGATTCTGAAATTTTTGGAGTGTTTTTTGAGCGTATAAATGGTTGCGGATTTTGGAGATTATTGAATTTGGATGTATTTTGGGTGTTTTTGTTGAGATTTGAAAAATTTGAAAATTTGAAAAATATTAAAATTCGGAATTTTTTTCGAAATGTGAGATCTTGAATTTGCGATTTTTATGGAATTTATGAGTTTTTGAATCTTTTATGAGATTGAAATTTGTGCAGGTTTTTTTTAAATTACGAATTTTTGAAATATTGAAAATTTTGTGTATCGGAAAATTTGGATTTTGAAATATTGAGAAACATTGACAATGTTGTTTTTTTTTTTGAATTGATAAATTCGCAATTTTAGAAATAAGACATTTTTTTCGAAATATGTGAGTGTTCAAAATGATTTAAAATCGTACATTTTTCGAATTGTTTCGAAAATGTACTGATTTTCGAAATGTTAATTTTGAGAGCAAAAATCAGAAAATGTTTCTGAAATTCGAAAAACAACTTATTTTTTCTTCAAATCTTGAAAATTTGTAATTTATTCAAAACTTGTTTAACCATGTAGAAATAATGATTTCACAATATACAAAATGATCAGCATTTTTCATATTTTTGGAATATTAGTGAAAAACTTTGAATTTTCTTTAAAATCGGGAAAATTTTCACTTTATCCACAATTTTTGAAATTTTTAAATCAGAACTAAACAAATTCATAAAATATTAAGAACTCTCGAAAAATTGCGAAATGATCGAAAATTAGTAGGAAACATGAAATATCCAGAAAATTTTCAATTTATCCAAAATTTAAAAATTTTTCTAATTCGTGTAGAAATAAAAATTTTACAATATGAAAAATGAACGAAAAATTGCAAAATTTCAAAATATTAGTGAAAAACAGCAATTTTTTCCCAATTCGGAAAACAGGCACTTTTTCTACAATTTTCGAAGTTTCCGAATCAGCTCCAAAATAAGAAATTCAGAATAATCAAAACTTTCAGAAAATTATTAAATTAAAATAATTATTATTTATTATATAATATCAAATTTCCTTCGAATTCAGAAAATTTTTAGTTCATTCAGAGCTTCAAAATTTTTTGAATCTTTGTAAAAATCAAAATTTCACGATAGGAAAAATGATCTAAAAATTGCAAAAATCCTGATAATTAGAAGAAAACATCATCCAAAAAACTTGCAATTTATTCAATGTATCAAAAATTTTTACATTCGTGAAAATACGAAAATGTCAAAATATGGACAATGATTGAAAAATTACAAATTGTTCATATATTAGCAGAAAAACACCTTTTTTTATAAAATTTCAAACTTCACCGAAATTCCGAAAAATTTGCAAAAATCTGCGAATTTCCCGAAGTCCAAAAAATATCAAATTCTTCAAATTCCGTCCACATTTTGTTTTTTTGAAATTTCAAAAACCACACTATCGCAAAAACAAACAATTTATTCGGAAAAATTCGAAAACATTAGAAATCTTGCAAACCGAAGTTCCACAAATCGAACATGAAAAAAATCGTTCAATTCTACATCATGATAAGAAATAACTTGAATTTTACAAACATGAAACATTAAAAATTGAAATTCGAAAAATTTATTAACAAATTGTCAATAACTCCATTCATTTCTATACAATTTTGATAAAATACGCAAATCTTCCATGCATGCAATTTTATTTTTTGTAGATTTCATGAAACTCAAAATATGCGATTTTTATAGTCACATGATTTTATACATAAATATGTATAAAAACTGTACAACACATTTTTTATACACTACTCGAAAGACTCGCAAAAGTATAACTCAAAATAAAAATCACCCCAATAGCGCCCAATCCCCCCCCCCCCCCGCCCATCAAATTACACCAAAAACCAATTTACAGGCAAATTATAATTATGTTAGTAACATGGCATTCCTTCTCCCCCACCCACCCCGCCCCTAAAAATCCCCCAAAAACCCTGTCACAGGCAAACTAATTGTGTTAAGTGATGTGGGGTTCCTCCCCATCCTCTTTGTTTTCAGCGGGCCCGCTGGCGGGCGTCGGGGTCAGCATGGGCGTCGGTTGCGGCGGCTCGAACCCCCTGGAATGGACGGGCCAAGTGACGGTGCGCAAGAAGCGCAAGCCCTACTCCAAATTCCAGACCCTGGAGCTGGAAAAAGAATTCCTCTTCAATGCGTACGTCTCCAAGCAGAAGCGCTGGGAACTTGCGCGGAATCTGAACCTGACGGAGCGCCAGGTGAAGATCTGGTTCCAGAATCGGCGGATGAAGAACAAGAAGAACTCGCAGCGCCAGAGTCAGCAGCAGAGCAACAACAACAACAACAACAACAGCAGCGCGAACAACGCGAACCACCACGGGAGCGCGAGCCACCACCACGGCGCCCACTCGAGCCACCACGTGGTGGCGCAGGCGCACCACGCCAACGGCAAGCACCACCAGTGACCCGCGGCCCCCTACGCGCACGCGCCGGACGCCCTGGCGTCCCTCCAGGTGGCGCCCCAGCCGCACTACCAGTTGGGCCACCTGCAGCAACAGGCGATGCGCGCGCACGGCGGCTCATGAACACCCCGTGAACACCGCAACGATAGTATTCCCCCGGTCGTATTCGAGGCATGCGTACACTTAAACTTTTCTCGGTGTTCCCTTATTACGGGCCGCGGACCGTGATCGGACATGTTGGGGGCTGGGGGGGATTTTTTGTTTTTGGTGTCCCTTAAAGTTGGCTTATGGCGGTTTTTGGTTATGAGAATGGGAGCGATAATGGTACAGGGAGAAAATGGTATAGTCGACGGAACCATGTGAAGTTGCGTATGGATATGTGTGGTTTGTACAACTATATTCATGGTTGGCACGACCATATCCATCGTTGGCACAACTATATTTATGATCAATACGACAATATATATGGTTAGTACGACAATTTCTATAGTTAGTCCAACTATATTAATGGTTGGTGCGACCATATATATGGTTGTACAAACCACATATATTGTCAGTGCGAATGTTACTTTTTATATGGTTGAGTCAACCATACTGTTCTCTCCGTGTACATTATTACGCGTGTAAGTAACGTTAATTTTGCGGAACGAATAGTTGCAGCCCGAGGCGAAGCCGAGGATTGTGATTTTCACAGTGCTAGTGCATTTATTCGAGTTCTAACCGAAAAAAAATTTGATTTACCACATTTGAGGTTAGAGTCGAATGTAAGTCTATCTTTTAATTAGTTTTTCATGAAAACTCTTTCAATAATTTCTTGTTTTTTTACTGAGATGTATTATAATTTGTTTTTTGGACTTGTACACTTTTTAAGAAGTCATTAAGAGGACTTTGAGGGAAACCGCTCGGGGTAGGATGTTCCTATTTATTTTCTGATCATGTACATGAGTGAGGTAGACTCATGAAAATTTTTAGAGGGCTCTATTGCATGCTTGCCAATTTAGGGCGAATGTACAGTTTCTTGAACCAATAATTATGTATCATGATTTTTTGTTTGGGAATCGAACATTTCCGATCATTGTTCGTGGCTTCAAACGTATTTTTACTTTGGGCTGGGTTTATACGGTTCTCTGTTGGAATCGTTTTGGAATTGTGAGAAAAATGATGTGACAGTGACATTTATTATCTGGATGGTCGCATGAAATAATTCGATATGTGCAATAACACATGGAATAATTTGAAAGGATTTAGGGAAATTTGTGGAATTAACACGAATTTTGCAGAAATTGGGTTTGATGGAAAAATTTTGACGGATTCGATCGGTTATGAATTGTACATACGATATTTTGCTAGGATTTCGGAAAATTCGTGAAGTTTACACAAATTTCGGAGACGTGAGCTTTTTTGGAAAAAAATTCAACGAATTTAACGATCCAATTGCACATAATGATGATTTGCTTTGATTTTGAGAAACATGCAGAATTTGTTAAAATCTTGCAAAAATAAACTTTGCTGGAAATGATTTGATAAATTCGACTTATATTCAATTACGCACATGAAAATTTCTTCGAATTTTGAAAAACTTATGAAATTCACACAAATTTTGCAAAAATCAGAGTTTTTGAAAAAGATATTAACAAATTTCACTTAGATTCAATTGAAATTTGAACATATGTCAGTTCGCATAAATTTCGGAAAACTTGAGAACATTTTGCAAAAATGAATTTTTTCGGAAACGGTACAACAAATTCAATTTATATTTAATTATACATCCAAAAATTCTCCTCAATTTTTAGGAAATTGCATGAATATTTGTAATTTTACAACAATCAATTTTTCCGGACAAAATCAACATGTCCAATTTATGTTCAATAACGCGTACAAAAATTTTCCTGAATTTTAGAAAAAATTATACGTTTTCCGAAAATTTTGCAACAACCAGCCTTATACAATAGAAATAATTGAACAAATTCAATTTATATTTAATAACATGTACAATAATTCCAGCCCGAATTTCGATTACCTTTTGAAATTCACACAAATTCTGCAAAAATCAATTTTTCGGTAAAGAATTGAACAAAATGAACTCATATTTTATCACAAATACACAAATTTTCCCAAATTTTGGAAATAATTACAAAATACATAAAAAAATTCAACAAAACAAACTCACATTCAATGTTGTGGACAGAAATTTGCCGAATTTCGAAAAAAATGCGGAATTCCCGGAAATTTCGCAAAAATCAACTTTTTGGCGAACAATTTCATCGAATTCATATTCAGTCACACATTTGATAATTAGGCTCAATTTTGTGAAATTTGCTTAAATTCTGCAAAAATCAACTATAACTCAAACAGTTCAACAAATTTCATTCATATTCAATCACATGAACAAAAAATCACAAAATTCTGCTAAATTCCAAAATTTCAACAAATTCTGCGAAAATCAACTATGACGGGAAAAATCCAGAAATTTCAACTTGTATTCAATCACACATACAAAAATTTGCTAAAATTTTTCAAAACTCGGAAATTACTAGAAATTTCGCAAAAATCAATTCCAGCTCAAACAATTCAACAAATTCAATTCATATCTAATTATATGAACATAAACTTTCTCGAATTCGGCAAAAATTGAAAATTTCCACTAATTACCCAAAAATCAACTCTAGCTCAAACAATTTAACAAATTCAATTCATTCTCAATTACATGAACGAAAACCTCCCCAAATTTTGCAAAAATCAAAAATTCCCACAAATTTTGCAAAAATCAACTCTAACTCGAACAGTCTACCAAACCATATCCATAATATATCAAATCATCTCACAATAACACGAAAATCCGTCAAAATGTCCAAAAACTCTCAAAACCGTCCAAATTCTCTCAAAAACCAACGTTTTCTTCAAAAAACACCAACAAAACCGAACGATCCCGACGCGGAACCGATAGGCCCGGTCGCGGGACACTCATTAGCGTACGTTACAAAAAACCCACACGCAAGCGTCTTTTACTCATCCTAGTATCGTAATTGAAGAGTGAAGGCGAGGTTAGGATAAATTCGGTGTTTTTTATTACGTTTTTTTCGTTTCCCACCTCCCCCTCCCTTTAGGGGGGTTCGGAGGGGGGGTTAGAGAGGGATAAAGAGGAGAGACTGATTAGCGCGTTCGTTTTCGTGTATTTCGTACGAGTGGGCACGGGCGTGTTTTAGTATTCTCTTAGGCAATTTGTCCCGGGTCGAACGGGTCGGACGCTGTATAGTTCTGCCGCAGTACTATGGATTATAGTCGATATTACGTGTAATGGTAACTATGGTAACGATCGCAATGTTTTCTATGGGATGCGTTTTTGATGGTGTTTTTTGTTTTGCTCCGGTTGCGGGTATGGTGGGACATGGGGGGGGGGGGGGGGGGGGGGGTTTTTGATGGGGGGTTTTGGGGGGCGGTTTTGGGTTCAATTTTTGGGGTGGTGGGAAATTTTGTGGGGGTGCCGTTGTTGGTTTTGTGCTTGTTTTTTGGGGGGTTTGAATCGATTTTGGAATGATGATTTTTGGGGTTTTTGAGAAGGAGAATTTTTTTTTTCTGAATTTTGAAATTTGATGATTCTGAAAGTTGTTGTTTTGGATGTTTGGATTTGTGTCAGGCTTTGGAGTTCGGATTTTGGGTTTTTAGCTTTTATTGGAGTTTTTGAATTTTTGGAGTTTGGTATTTTTTTGGGTTTGAATTTGAGTTTTTTTGTTCCTGGGAAGGATGACGTTTTTGGATTTTTGAGTTTCTGGAGATGATTTTTGTGGATTTCGTAATAATATGAATGTTTTGAAGTTTGGTTTTGAATTTTAGAATTTTGAACATTAATTTGGGATTTGGGAATATGAGAACTTTTATTATTATTTGGAAATTTATTTTTGAAATTTTCGTAGTCAAGGAATTTTCGCATCTTTTTTATTTAATTTGATTCTTTTGGAGGTTTTTGATTCGAAATTTTGGATTTATTTTATGTCAGGTTTTGAAGTTTGTACATGAATTTTGAATTTCGGTTTTTTATTTTAATTTTCGAATTCTTATATTTGATTTCTTATTTCAGGTTTTGAATTCGTGGAATTTATCGAATTTAGTATTTTTTTGCTTAAAATTCAAGCATTTTTGTTTCTAAAAAAAATTTGATTTCAGAAATTTGAAATTTATGTACATACTGTTTTATGATTTTTTACAATGCCAATTTTTTATATTAAGCTTTAAAATTCGAAAATTTTGAAAATTGTTTGGTGGTTCTTTAAACTGTATAAAATGTTGATATTTTGTAATTTGAGTTTTGAAATTATTTTCCGAGTTCAGGAAATTTTTCTTCCCCGTTTTCGGAATTCGATTTTTTTGTAATTTTTTGTTTTGTTAGTTTGAATTTATAAACATTAATCCGTTAAATTTTCGATCGTCTGAATTTCGGATTTCGAATTTTGATTAATAATTTGTTTTCTTCATAATTTCGTTAATTCAAATTTTAGAACTTCAAATTTTTTTATAATCGAGCATTTTAAGTCATTTAGTTTTTCAAAAGGTTTTCAATTTTTTTGATTATATTTTTTTGAATTGAATAAATTTACAGGGAAAAAATGGGGAAGTCTCAGATTTGGTTTTCAAAAAATAAAAAAAAAATTTTTTCTAATTATGAAATTTTTGTTCTTCAGTTTTGATTCAAAAGTTCTTAAATTCCAGAAATTATTTATTCGCAATTTGAGTGTAAAATTTATATGTCAATTTAGATTATAAAATATTAGTTTCAAAATTACCAAATTAATTGAATTTGAACATTTTTTTTCTAATTTTTGGTTTTTCATTTATTCTGGAATCTGAAATTGAAAAACTCAAATTTAAAGTTGAAAAATTTTATCATTTAGAATTTTTGATCCTTTGAATTTTTCATTTCATATCTTGAACAAAGAAATATAATCTAGATTTCAAAAATTCATTAGTTTCCAAATTCGAGTTGACATAAGTATGTACAAAAATTTTAAAACATCGAAATTTGAATTCGCAGATTATCAAAATTCAAAATTCTCGAATTCTCATCAAAAACTCGAAAATCACATTTTATTCTCAAACTTCTAAAAATTCTCCCAAATTCTCATTTCTTTCGAATTCCTGAAATTTTAAATTCTTAAATCATAATCCAAAAATCCCCAAATTTTCAATTCTTCAGACTCCCATATTTTCAAAACTTCTTATCCAAAGCTCCAAAATTCAAAATCCAAAAGATAATCGAACTCCAAAAATCCAAAATAACAAACTGCAACCCCAAAATTTCTCAACATTCCAAAATCCACATTTCAAACTTCCAAACTTCATCCCCAAAATCCCCACCATCTCCACCAACCCCGGCAAAACCCAAACTACCCCGAAATCCCCCAATAGAGTCGCGGACGAACTGTAATTAGTGATAATTATGAATAACGTCGAAGATAATGTTTTATTACGATTACGAAGGTTAATTATTCCCATTGTCTATTATTGTCATGATGATTATATTATTATTGCGAGCGTCACACGGATATATTATGTTATTGTTTTTATTGCGTGTTGTTTTGTATGTACCTTTCAGCTTATATAATGATTATTATTATTATTATATTATTATTATTATATTATTGATCATTATTATGAGATGACTACGAGGACGATAAAAATGATGATGATTCGCTCGTACAAGTGGTGTTATTAAATGTGTATATTGTCGGTCCAGCACTGGATGTACTAAAACATAGTCGTGTACTTGCCCAAGCATTTCTAATGGAGTATTATACCAGTACCATTCGTCAGAGTCCCCCTCATTAATTTCCTTATCGTTCTCCGTTTAATCAGGACACCTTTTTTCGCCGAGGAAATATGTGATATGAGTTTGTTTCGGATGTGTAAAATAATTATTGTTTTCGCTTGTGTACATGACAAATGCATATTTTTATTTCTTCCCTTTCATTCGTTTTTTTCATTTCTTCTCGACCATTTAGAACCTATTTTGTTTTAGTTTTATTGAGGAGTGAAATTTGGATGTACTTTTTTGTAGATTTTTTTTTGGTGGCCGTCTGGACGAAATTCAGGTATGTACATATTTTTCACTATTTTAATATTTAAGGAATCACGAAATTGTTATATAGCACTGGAAGTCGTTAATTTTCGAATTTCTGATAATATTACCGATAATTAGTGACTTTAGAAGCAGAAAATACGAAATTTAAATGAAAATGGTTCATTTTACAAAAAAGGGCGCTAAAGAACCCCCGGAAAAATTCCTTGTTACGCTCCTGTACCGCTAGAAAAACCGTTGGTCTCAACCGTCTTAACGGTTTTTCTAGCCGTAGTGTATACACTTGAAATTCAAAATGGCGGACGTTACGGCGAGACTCCGTCACGTCGGGTGTCAAGTTGCCCATTTTGAGTTAAAAATCGAGTTTTACGGTGCAATTTCGTTAACAATATGCTTATAACAATGAACAACAATGATTTTGTGCAAAACATCATTGGATCCTGACGGTTTTGGACCGAAATCGAGGTAGGCAATTCACTGCATGTATGTATATATCTATATATATCGAGTTGATTGTTTTGATCGGGTGTTTAACGAATTTACGCGGCGTTCCATTGTTTTGGCCACGAATTTGCTTGTTTATTGTGAAAACAATGATTTTTCACGAAACAGCAATTGAATCTGTCTATTTTGGGGGAAAATCGCGAAAGGTGATTCACTCATGCATGTACGTATATATATATATATATATATATCGATTACTTTTTTTCGATCGCGTTTGAAAAATTCCCGCGGCCGCGGCGTCCCGTCGTTTGTCAACCTCAAATTTGGTTGTTACCGTGGAAAATGGTTGATTTAACGGTTTTCGAGTTGGGGTATAGCTTGGGGAGTTTTTTTCGTGATTTTTTGGTTTTCGTGGGGTTGTGGTCGGAATTTTTCCCGCGGGAGAAAAATGTAAGTAGGCGAGTGAATTATTTTTAAGGTTGCACATTCTTTTTTATTTAATGGAAAATATCGTGGGTATGATGATTGTTAGTGATGGTTTCGATGATGATTTTGGATTTTACAGTTTTGTTTTCTATTTCTATTTTTTCTATTGATAAAACATTTTTTTAATATTTGGGCCAGGGAATCGAGAAATTCGAAATCCTATTAAAAACGAAGTGAAAAATTATTTTTTTACATTTCCGCAGAAATTGCAAAAAAAAATTTGAAACACTTGTGAAATACAACAAATATGAAAAAATTGTAGAATGCAATCAATTTCGTAAAATTCTCAAGTACGGAACATTTTAAAAAATCGTAAATTGCAAAAGAATTGGAAAAATTATGATAAAATGCTCAACATTTTGAAAAATTGTTGGATACGAAAAATAAGAAAATGCGCAAGATTTCAAAAAATTATAAAATAAAATTTTTTTGGAAAATAGTGCAGTATCGAACAAATTGTAAAATACACCATGTTGAAAAAAGTAAATTTTTCAAAAATGGTCAAATATGCAACAAATTTCTGAAAATTGTCAAATGCAAAAGATTCCAGAAAATTATACAATCAAAGTTTAAAAAGTAAAATTAAAAAAAAATAGAAGAATGGCAACAAATTCCTAAAAGTTATAAAAAGCCAAAAATTTCTGAAAAATGTGTAATTTAAAAATTGTTTAAGTACAAATTTGTAAAACGTATAACTGAGAAAAAATTCTGAGATTCACAGAATGTCGAAAAATAAACTTGCAGACATCAAAATTAAAACTTTAAATTGTAACTTCAAAAGTTGTGAGATGATTAAAAACTCAAAAATTGCAAAAAGGCAAAATTGAAAAAGTTGTAAAGTTCAAAAAATATTGAAATGCAAAAAAAATAAGATAACAGAGAATGATAAAATTCAAAAATTTGTAGAAACAATTAATAAAAAAATCAAATTTGCTCTCT
>JAPYZK010005952.1:0-12922 GCA_030522785.1 Platygaster equestris
TCGATACAAATGTCATAGTCTTGTACATTTTTCAAGGGAAAACATTGCAGAATAAGCCAACATTTTTATGAATATTAATAAATACATTCTGGATCAAATTCAACGATTCAGCTTCCATCAGTAATGTAACTAATGCGACTAATGCTAAAGGAAAAAATGCCACAAATGAAGGAAAATGTCTGAAATTTTTCAAAAATCATGGATAACTAGTGTAAACTCCTATTGTAAGATTTTTAACATAAGATCTTTGTGTCCAGATAAAAAATTCACTCACTTCAGAATGGACCCTAGTATTGCTAGTTTTTAACAGAATTTTACAAAAAATTGTTAAAAAAATTCTTATAAGGTCGGTTTTATAAAAGTTTTATAAAATTTGCATTTTTTATAAAGTGGTTTTATAGAAGTTTTATAAAAAAAGTTTGTTTTACAAACATTTTTTTTCAACATTTTCAAAAACATGCAAAATTTTTTCTAACCTTTTTTAGATCATTTTGCTAATGTAATGTATTGTAATGCTAATGTAATCTAATGTGATATTATGTAATGCTGATGTACTATTTCCATTAGTTGATGAGGCTCTAGCTCAGATTTCGTTTCGAATGAAATTTAAATATTTTTTCGAAGTAGCGGGATTCGAACTTGCGAACCTTTGCGTCATAAATCCAATAGTCAACTTTCTTGTTTATCAAATCTATGTCCATTTGGATGCTTTTTTTCATTTTTAATTAAAGAATTTTCAAATCCTATAAAATCATATGCTTTTGCATTTCATAATTGCTAAAATATCTAATTAGCGTCTAAAAAAATCATTCAACTACAAAGAAATTAAGAATCAAATGATTTATGTCATGTTTTAGAAAATATAGAAGTTTGTTTTTGAACTCCCTAAATTTTGAATCTACATTGAAATTCGATCGATTGGAAATTGTTAATAAAGAAAAAAATCAAAGTGATTTATTAATACTGATTCAGTGGATAAAAAACAAGAAGTAACTTAATTTTCAAACTCGTAATCGCAAAAAAATCATGAATATTCCATTTAGTGTATCATAGAGCCGCTTCTTTGATGAACACAATAATTGTGAAACGTCAATTAATTTAAATCAATTTTCAACACCTGAGACTGAGCCTGAGACAATCATTTCTAAATTTACAACACATAATTGGAAGCATTTATGAACCATTAATCATTTTTCACTACGTAAAAAACATATTTGTCGTATTTATCCTCCAACTCATCAAAATTACTATACTTTGTATTCCATTATTAAAGTAATTAAGTACAGAATAAAAATGACGTTGTAATATTCCGACATCGTTATCCCCTCTTTTCTTACTGTCAAAAATTTTCCGTTGAGTCGCCGAACACCAGTCTAAAACACTCGAGCCATTTAATCACTCGTAATCGTGTCGGGAAAACGAGAACCTCGAATGTGTCGCAAAAATTTTTCTCATGTTCTCGACTCAACAATATGGACAAAAAGATAGTTTTAACGTCCATCTTACTACTCACTTTCACCACTCTTGTAAATACGAATTCAGGTAAGATCAACAAATTTTCATAAAAACGATAAAAACCACATTTCTGCCCTTTCCATGCAATAAATTGTTGTTTTTTCTCCTCGGATCTTTTTTAAATTGGGAAGTACTCAATTTCGGCACTGACACACTTTACTCAAAAATTGACACGTCACGTACTAACCCAATTTCAGATAAACCACTTATGTGTTTTGCCTGTCAATCGACGCTTCTTCGACGTGACACAGACTGCGAATATTCTACGAATAATGTGCAGACAATAAAATGTGAAAACGACGACACAAAATATCATACCTGTTTTGAAACGAGAACTGAAGGTACTTATCGATTTATCTCTGCAATGATAATATTTTTTATCGAATGATTCATTAAGTGTACTCAAAAATGGTATTTTAAACTTGGGAGTGTGATGTAATGTCGAGAGATACGATAATTCAATACTGTTTTGAAGATTGACAGAATTTTGAAGAAACGAAGTTTCTCGGTCAATATTATATTTTCAGTTCTGAATAACATTATAAACTTGTTTATTTATAGGTCCATTTTTTGTCACATATAATCAGAATCAATTTTATTGTTTTTTGTTTATTACTTTTTGGATTAATCACGTAAAACAGAAATTAAAAAATCGACTATGAAATAAACGATCGTCTTTCGATCAATTTGCTTTAATTGATCGATTTCTCAAATGTGTTTAGACAATTTATCATAGTGTTGGGAACTTTGAATAAAATTTGTGATTTTTCTTTGTACCTTTAATTGTTTCAATTCCACGTGATTTTTTTTAATTTTGGTTGAATAAAGGTTCAACCGAAAGAGGATGCATATACTGGGATAACAAAAATCTAACCGAATCCTGGTGTGAGAGCCTCCGGAAGAGGGAGATTGATTGTTCTACATGTGAAACAGATAAATGTAACAATGATGTTCTTGTACTGAACGGTAGTCACAGGACGTGGATGATTCAACCATTTATTATTGTTGCTTCCGTTTTTTTCGCGAGATTTTTATAATCCGAGAATCGAGGATTGTCTACGAATACAGCAATGATTTTGTTTTATTGTTTCTTATGAATGAAATTTTATAGACAGACTATTTATTTATTACTGCTTTCGGGATACAATTTGTTGTCTTTGTTTGTTGTGAATTTATCGATGATTTCTTCTGAGTTCAAGATGAAATAAAAATTGAGTCGATTACTGCTTGTTATACACTCGGAATTTTGTTATCATATTGGATTGTTGTAAATATTTCGTGTTTTTTTTTTCGTATATGAGACCTGAAGAATTTTTTCCGATTAGGGGAAACTTTTGGAATTCCGAAATTTTCAGATTCTTATTTTTTATCTTTTCAGAGTTTAGTTTGTATGATTTCGTGATATATGGACTTTAGCATGTGTTGCATACAAATTCCCAAATTTCTCGATTCCATAATTTTGGAATGGAATGATTGTATTCTTCATTTTTCATTTCTTCGGAATTTTTCGATTTCAGAACTCAAATTTTCTGAAATTTTAAGACTTGAATAATATGATGCAGAGCAAAATTTATAGTTGGAAACATTCAATATATTTTTCAATCTTTAGTTTGTTTAACGACGATTCCATGAATAAATATGATAAAACTTTAAGATTCGAATCGCACATTCAGAAACTAACAGACCAAAAAAATGTCATATTCTTTGTTATTCTGTAATTTTTCAGTTTCTCGATTTTCTAATTTCAGTATGGAAATATCTGAATTTTTCTTTTTTTTTGTCAATGTTGTGATGTCTGAATTCTATGATTTTCAAATTTTAGTACTTCAATGTAACTGAATTCACTAATTACGAGATTCGCGATTTGAATTTCCGTGGAAAAATTTTTTTCCCGACATTTCTAAGTTTTCAACCGTCAAATTTTGTAATTTTTCAACTTATTCAATATTTTTTATATTCCATTGTCTATTTTGAACATTAAAAACTCAATTCCTTCAGACTCGAAAAAGATTATCCAGAATCCTGTAAAAATTCCGAAGTCTTTACAAAACACCCCAAAACCATATAAAAATGCATCCCCATTCTAAAAACTTCTGAATCTTCAAAAAATTCCAAGATTCCAAACCCCCATCAAAATCCCATAAGATCACATCATCAATAGTCAAATTCCCGATAAAAATCGTTTATATACAGCGTTTACGAAAACCCCGAAAATTTAAAAAATTCCCCAGAATAAAAATTTCCAAAGATCCAAAGATCCTGAATACAATGGATCTCCAACTGTCGAACTCCGTAAAAATTCCCGCCCGGTAAAGTTTCGAGCCGTAATTCCGTGCGTGCCTCGCGGCAATTCAGGGTGACTCGGGAGATTCGCGATTCGCCGGGATTGAGCGTGGAAGGAAGCGAGCGCTGGCGCTCGTTTACGGACGTGCACCGATGTGATGCGATACGTACGGAGGATACATAAAAGATACGGTTCACACTGCCGTCTAATGGGAGCCGCAAACTAGATCGCCCGCTCGGAGAGGGAAAGAGCATTTCCAGCGCCAGACATGAGAAATGGCTCGCGCATGAAATTAGCGATAACAGTAATTGTTATTGCTCGGCCCGGACGAGCGTGATAATAGTAATGTGCCGCGGATTATTGTCGAGCATTTCATGCAACTTTGACCATCCTGATTTTTTCGGTCTTCCTGGGGAAAAAATGTCGCTTTAAGGATGTTTGCGATGTTTGTATTCGCCGACGGAGGTTTTCTTCGTGTCCTGGGGTGCACTGGGGGGAAACACGTCTTTGGAAGTGATACTTGTTGATGTCGGAAAATAGACGAAATTTTCATTTCAGGCTTCGAAGAATGGAGAATTTGGATTATTCGTGATTTAATTCGAAACTTGATACCGAATTCTGAAGTTTAGATCATTTGGAATTTATTAATTCACGAAAATAAAGCTCGGAATCGGAAAATTTCGAATTCTGCTTCAAATGATGTAGGGAAATTTATATGATCCGAATATTTGGATTCTGTATATTTAAACCTTGTGATTGATGGAATCAGAATCTCGTTACGATTTTCAATTCGCAAAAATGTACCTTTGTCTGAAATTTCAAATTTTCAGACGAAGTTCATAGATTTTGAATTCGACGTCACAAAGCTTCTGTTTTCCGAAATATTTGCATTTCAAATTTTGGATTTTCGGGTTTTCAATTTCGTTACTCAAATTTTAGAGTCTTTTCTCCATAATTTATTTTCTTATTAAATATTTTAAAATCATAAATTTTATTAAAATTAATTTATTGATTTACCGAATTCAAATATGACTCAATTCTGAAATTCGTAAATCCATATTTTAAAAATCAAACGCACATTCCATAATTTCGAAATTTTAGCTGTCAAATTTTCAAATTTCGAATCTCCTGATACAACGAATGTTCCATTCTCATGATCTCCAAAATCTCCAAGCGATAAATAAAAATTCTCACTTCATAAATTTCATAAATCTCAAGTACACATCCAAAAATATTCACTCTCCATAACTGAATTCGATTTCTAAGAAGGCACACCAAAAATATCCACTAAAAAACTTCAAACCTAAAAATGCCACGGTCAAGGTGGAATAAAAGTCGGTTTGCACGAGCAAAGTCGAGCGTTTCCACATTGTATCCACGCCAGCTGCGCACAAAATGACGTGCATAATCATAAGCGGTAGATAAGAGATCTCGTTTCGTCGATGACAGGCGCGAGCATGCCCTTAATCGACCACGCTATGCTTCTTCGGGGCGACGGTGCATGCACTTTGTAGCCCCGGTAATTCGAAATTATCCTCCTTAGCCGTTCGACTTCCTCTCGCGAATACATCGAGGGGGAAGGAAAAACGCGCGTTTCGTTACCCGGGCAAGAAAACGATGCTGCGCTTCGAAATCTCGTCTCACGCGTCCGCCTAATTAACGCAAATTTCACGCTGGGAACGAGGGAACTGCCGATATCTTGGGAACCCTGGAAATCTGATTTCACAAGATAATTTTTCAACGAAGTTGAAAATACTGGAACTCCGTGATTTTTTCCATAAATCTGAATTCGATACCTCCTTCCGTACACAAATACCACATTCTAACCGAGAATGACCATCAAAATTGGATGATCTTTCCAAGATTTTCGATAACCATCATCACGTCATTCAAAAACCTGTGAAAACAAGCCCAGCCCGAAACCTTATCCCGCCATCATTCCACTTATCCTCCTCCCGCGTATTTATTTGTGTACATCCGCATTTTGTGGATTCTTGTTAGAGCTATTCACCCGGGACTTCTCATCCACTCGGAAGAAGCGCTTTTTCCGCGGGAGCGACAAGTCCCTGAATGGCCCTCGCACCTGGTGGTGCATTGGAGCTAATCGCTTTTGGTGGGCACTTCTTCGGGGGGCCCGAAAAAAGGGCTTCGAAATAGGCAGCGCGTGTTTCCTATTTTGCGGCGAGATTATCCCCGAGCGTGGGCGACACGCACTCGGGACAGTGGTTAATAATATTTAGGCCGGACACGTCTTCGCCGTTCGTTTCACAAAATGACTGTATTAGCGGATCCGAGGGCTTGCGCCGCCGGGATCCTTAACTCTCGGGCTACGTGGGCCAAGTGTCGCTAAGTCGTCAAAGCCGCCGCTTTTACGGGGGCGAAAAACAAGATTTCGCGGAATTTCAGTCGGCACTGTCTGATGGCGAGGAAATTTGGATGTTGTCTCTCATTTTGAATTGATCAAAATTTGACTATTTTAATTATCAATTATTTATAAACGTAATATCATCAATCATGGACAAGACTGAATTTCTTTTTTTTTACAAGTTTTTCGATTTCAGTCTAAAAACTTCTATTTCAGTCCAAATCTGCCAATTCCGAGAATATTTCGAAAAATGCTTCAAACTCTACTCGATTTTTGATCGATGATCAGAAAACACTGCCTGAATTTCAAAAAAAAAATGACCGGATCAATATTTTTTCAAATTTTTGAAAAATCCTGCCACATCATAATAAATCCTCGAAAATAACGTGAAGTTCCAAAACATGACCACGAAATATAATTCGAACAATTTTCAAAGTACCTCAAAAATATATAAAATATATTTAAACAAATTCACCTCCCAAAATTCTGACTCGATATATCAAAAGTTTGAAAAACATAGCCCTGGATGAAATGACGTAATTGTTCTCTCAATATTTCGATCACTTATGAGCAGGGGTGGGCGATACTGCTGTTCTCTCCCTCTCACCAAACGACTGGTCTCGTGAGAGAGAAAAGGACACTTGCGTAGTTTCCCATCCCTACTCATGAATGTATCACATCCACTAGCAAGGTACTTTTTTACTTACTACTTTTTTCCCCACAGAATTAGTGCACAGCCCTCAACTTCTCCCCTCACCTCAACCAGAAATGAATGAGCGCGTCGTGTAGTAATAGTAATCACCGGATCCTACGTAAGATCGATCGTTAGATAAGAACAATCGCGCTTCGCGATTATGGCGATCATAAATACAAGAGTCGGCCCCCGAGATATGTAAGACTCCGTTGTGAGCGCAGAAAATACAGTGTCCGTGAAAGCGTTGTTAATTACGAATTTTACCATAAAATTATTCGCCTCCGTGACGTGCAGTTAAAATCGCTGCTCGCTGAATCTAAAGCAGTCAAAATTCACTGATTGTCAGTAAATAGTCACTGACTGTCACTGGATAATCGGCGAAACTGGAAAAACGAGTGCAGTAAATTCTTTTCACTACAGTGACACATTATTTAACTACTGTAATTAGAAAAAGTACTAGAAATTCACTTATACAAATAATTTGATTATTGGATGATACTAGCAGTTTCGTAATCGACTTTACGGATTTTTCACTGATTTATCATCTTGGTGGTTTATTCTGAGAGAAAATTTACTGATTTAAATGTATTAAGGGCGTTTCCAGGTGAACCACATTTTCGTCATCAACGAAGAAAAAAGATACGCCGAAAGAAAAATCATTGCCGGCGAGTAAAAAGCGCCCGATTTATGTACTTCGCCGTTATTCGATCCCATCGAAAGTCGGTAATCAGAATTTCACGCTGATTTTCAAAAGTCCAGGAGTGTTACGCTCGGGACTTGTCGAGCTCATAATCTCGCATGTTTATATTGCCCGGCGCATATAAAACTGTTATCTTATGCTTCTGGTGCCTGCGTCAGGGCGCCATTCGAAAGACATGTCGCTATATTTCCGAGATTCCCAGGTTTGCCGGCGACCTTCGGACTCGGGCTTTTTCAAACGCCGGCTGTCGTTTGGATAATCGAAGTACGTCCGATTTTCCCACAAGTTTTTGAATCGTTTGACGTAACCGACACTTTTTCTAAGTTAGTCAGATTGTCATTGTCGATGCACTTGACTGAAAATTGTCATAACATGAACATTCGAAATTAAAAACAACCTTGTACAACAACCAAGTAATTCAGATGATCTGACATTCTGAAAAATTTTCCAAATTCATGGAGTTCGTTAAAAAGATAAAAAAAACGAATTTTTTGAAGTCCAAAATTCTTTTGACATTTGACGTCATCACAACTACATTTTTCGATATCAAATTCTCGACTCAACTTAATTCATACCACAACTAGAGGCCCTCCAATCAGAATTCGACAACCCACATCTTCATCAAGTATCATCATCCAAAACAATTCTACCTAACCAACTTTCGACCGAACGCCCCCAGCCCCCATTCATAACCTCATCTCGCGAAGCTCAGACTTTCTCATCCCAATTTTTCCCCCGCCGAATAATTAATTTCGACCGTTTTCCACCAACCATTCGGCCATAAAATCCGAGGCGGTAGCGTCGAAAAAATCACGGCGCGAATTTATGCCGCTCGTTACGGCGCGCAGCGGAGCAACGTAACTCAAAATGTTATCCGCGAATTTTCGTGGCCTCGTGTGTTTATGGTATGAGCGATTACCCGGGAATTGCGCAAGTGCGCGCAGGGGTGAACGGTGAATGGGAGCGCATTTAACGAGCCGGGCGCGTTTGGGTCGAAGATGTTTGCTTCGGGTTGTCACTTGGGTCATTTCTACACTTCTGAGTCGTCAGTAAATTTCTGTATTTCTCACAGCGACCAGTTTCTGCCAATCACTTTTCACACGAACGTCCATATTTTGCCACTCCCGATCCTTTATCATTCAATCCCCCCCCCCCCCCCCCCCCCCCCCCCCCCCCCCCCCCCCCCCCCCCCCCCCCCCCCCCCCCCCCCCCGCCCCCACCACTCACCGCCCCCTGGCGGCCTACTCTAATTATTCATCAACGGGGATGATTTGCGTGTTCCGGTTATAGCGAGCGAGATGTTGGCCCGATACGGCGATTCCGCCACCTGCCGAAAGCGTCGCATCATTAACAGAAAATATTGACTCGGCACGCGAACTATTTTCGAGAGCACCTCGAATAATAACGAGCTTTGCAAACAAGTTTTTCTCTCCAGAACATGTTGTATACACGGACAAAAAAATCACTGACCGATTTTCGAGGGTTTTTTTTTCTCGCGTATACTGGAATTGCTAGAATGCTCGATGAAAGGGTGATATGTCACGTGAAGATGAAAAAGAAAAATTGAATGAATAATTTACGAAAATTTCTTGTCAGTGGTACGATTTTCAGAATTTTTGCGTTCTCAAATTTCTACTCTAGAAGCCAAAAAAGTAGTCTAAATGGGAGCGAAAGTGCTGTAAAATTAAATCCGACAAATTTTCTGTACACTTAAAATCGTAAAAAGTTTATAAAAAGAGCTGAGCCCACGCCTGTCTTTTATCAAACGCACTGACACGTGCAGCGCCATTCAGGCTGGAAAAAAATTGACGTAAATTTATGAAAAAGGCGAAAAAAAGCGTGAAATGGAGCTATTATAGTACCAGGGTACGTCGTTTCGACATGAAATTACGTTGCACATCTCGTATTGAAATTGCGGCTCACCGCATTTACAAGCGGTATCTTTTAAACATGTTCCCGCTGTGCTACCAGCCATCATGACAGCACAGAAATGCACGAAAAATACGGCGCGGGCTTTCTTCCAGCATCTCTCAATGTCACGGTCGTTCGCTAAAATCCCGGCTTGAAATTTCAATTAATTATCGGACAACGGCGATGATTTTCGCGATTCGCAACGATCGTCGAGAAATATAAAAAGGTAAATCGAGTTGAACGAGAGTTCAACGGTCATTATTTTTGGACGGAATGGAAAAAAATCGGCATCAAATTTGTCGATCTCAATTTTTTTCGTGTATAAGATTGGGTAAATGACACGTTATATCTCGAATTAAATGAATATTCTCAAATTTAATACTTTAAATCAATTATAATACTTATTTTTTTTTTCTTTACTTATCTCCACAATTACCGAATTTTCAGCATTCATAATTTACAATATTTGAGCTCAAACTTTTGGATTTTGAGAATTTCAGAATTTCCTTATTACTCGTTATTTCATTGCTGAACATAAATCACCGTCTTCATACCGCAAAATGAAAAAAAAAATCGTGAAAATATGGACTGGAACTAGAATTTCATAGCTGCGATATCGCGATAACTCGCGAACACGTTAAAAATCGGGAACCAATTCGTACTCGAAAAGTCCGATGTTTTATCGGGGCGATAACGAGGGTAATTACGGGTGTAATTACAGCGATGTACGACGAGTGTATCTACGCGAATCACTTGGATTTGCAAACGCCGGCAACGAGATACGGTGACCTGCCATTTGCCAAGCGCAGCGTTGAATAAAATGGATGATTTACTGTATTTACCACCTCGGTGCCACCGATTTGGATTTCTCGGCATTCCAGCTTCGCATATGGATATGGGTTACTGCACCGAGCTTTATCGGGTTTTTGCCTTATCAACGCGGTTTGCGCAATGGAAATGCGAAGGAAAGCGTTCCGACTCGGGATACTCGTTTTATTGATCGCTTGGATAAATTTTATCTCGGATGACCGTACAAGGATTTTAATTGTGATGTGTAGTTGTATCTATAGATCGTCTATGATTATTTAGACACTTGTACACTCAAATTCAAAAAAAATTTGGGTAAAAAAAAACTTACATTTAGTAAAAAGTAGTTAACAAACCGAGTACAATATACGAACCAATTGAATATATGCAGTTGATTTTACTCAATTATTTACGTAATCTGAGTTGTCGAAAATTATTTTAAAAGAGTTGATTTTCAAATGATGACAAACAATTTTGACGTACAATAATTTTAAACTAATTATTGGACAATAATAGAAATTATGGTGCAATAATAACATCAATTAAATAATAGTCGTCTCGAATGTACGACAATTTTGATAAAATAATAATTTAACAATGATTATAAAATTACATTTGCGTGTATTCTGATCGACCTCAAATCAACTCAATTAAATTTTATATTACGAAACTTCTGAAGATGAGAATTAATTGTGCAAAACTTCACTCCATCGAGTACAAGACGACTTTTTTTCATTTTCACGTGTTGCTTTCAGGCCACGTAAGATAAATAAATGATGAATTCGATGATTTCGAATTGAATGATTCGAGAAGAAGGCGGTCAAAAATATTCGACCGCGGATAAAGGACAGTTTGGAATTATTTCGAATAATCGAATTCTATGACACACTTTACTTCACGTCACTTGCACTCGCGATTCCATTTCCCGCGCTTTGAGATTTTGCTTCGTTGGCGAACTTTATTTATCGGAAGGTAATAATAATTTTAGCAAAAATTGAAAAAAAAAAAAATACTAGGCACAAGGAAAATGTTTCCTCTGTCGTCCCAGTTTTACGTATTTGAGATATACCTATGGATGAACGCGTAATTTTTATGTCTGTCAAGTTTATTTCAACAAAATACCCTATTTTTCCGAATAACATCGGAATTTTTATGCGTAATAAAAATCAAGCTCTACAATTTCGCGAAAAAATGTGAACCATATTGACAATATAAACAAACATTCCGTAAAAATTGAAGAGAATTCAAATTCATGAATTCTTTTTCAATAGTTGAATCGTGAATTCCAAATTCAAAAGTAGGAACTTGCACACTGTAGGATTTTGAATTCCAGATCCTGATGCCTTTATCAAAATGGCATCTGGCAACTTTGAATTTCCACCACTTTTCATTAGAAAGTTAATACAATTCCGCAGCTTCTCCTACACACATTTCAGAGTAGAAAACAAGTATCTCGTCATAACTGGACCTGTTAAGCAGGCAATGATGTTTCTCCGCGAGTAACAAGAGAAGAGCAAAGATCAGGAGCTCTGGAGGCGAGGATACAACAGGCAACAAATGCCACAGCTCCTGCGGGGGGCCCAGTCTCCCTGACATGTTTATCACAGGCTCACAAAATATATCACTCGAGCGTCAAACTTCTCATTTTATTCTCACAAACACAATTCCCTCCCTACACAAAAAAACGTATACCAAATTTCTCAGAATCCTCCACAGAAATTCCTCAATAATTTCAGAATTTCCACTATATTTCGAACTATTTCAGTCTGTCCCCAAAACACTCGACAATTTTGTCAATCGATTCGTCCACACCTAAAAAGTCAGCAAATTGAAAAATCTGAAAATTCTCACAAAATACCTAAACTTCTCCATGTTTCTACTTGTTTCCCAATATCGGTACTAATTCTAGAATTCCGAAATCCCGCGAATTCCCCAAAATTCCCACTCATAACAACGCATCAAGATCGCAAGATCTCGTGTCGCGACGAATGTCATGTTTTATTGTCGACTCAGCGGTTATCGCCCTGGTCATCTATGATCCACGGATCGCGTCGACTCGATTCTCGGAGGTACATGCATATTGTGCCGTGACACGCTCGTGGAAATTGCGCGTGTAAACGTACACCCAGCCTTTCGTCTTAGGTGCCATAAACGGACCGCGAGGAATCGCACTTCATGGAGGAGAGCATTTCGCAATCGCCTTATCTCCGGGAGAATACAGTTTCATTACTCTTATCGGTCCTCGATCAGCTCCCAAAACCAGGAAAAAAAACTTACTTTTTTTGAGTGTTTTTTTGTGTTTTGAGGAACGCGGTGATTAAAATGCGGAATTTTTGCGAAACGGCGCGTCTCAAGATAGATACTTCCGGGAAACGGGGACTATCATCGAGAGAAGACGATATCTGTCCACGCAGATGTGCTGAAATTTTTTAATGGCCCGCGACAGAAGAGATAAGGCAAAAAACTCGAGCCTTTGAATCTTGAGTCGAGATTCGGAGTGCTGGAGAGATAACGGGGTTTGGGTTTGGAACAGTGAGAATTTTTCAGTGAAAATGTGAATTTTAATTTAATTTTGGGGCTGAATTTTAATTTTGAGGTCGACGAATTGGAATTCGAGAGTGTATTACTTAGAATTCACGACAATTT
>JAPYZK010005955.1:0-16458 GCA_030522785.1 Platygaster equestris
TCCTTTGTGATATTCGAAGGTACTATTATTGTGATATTATTGTGATATTGGTATTCTGTTGATGAGTATTGTTGTGACATCCATATTATATTCATGAATTCTATTCATCCATCGATATTGATGTATTTCACTCATCGATAGAATATTGCTGACACGACAATATTCATACATAAATTTGATTCGGAAATAGAATATTGATGTCACAACGATATCTATTGACGAATTTAGCTCATAAATAGAATATCGGTGTTACAACTATGCCTTTTTTTGTGATATTTAAAGGTTCTATTGTGACATTGACATTCTGTTGATGATACAAATTCTTTGATGAATATTGCTGTGACATCCATATTCTATTGATGTATTTGACTAATCAATAGAATATTCCTGACACGACAGTATTTATAGAGACGTTTGACTCGTTATTATCTATATGAATCAAGCTTTATGAATATAACATTGATGTTATAACTATACCTTTCTTTGTTATACTTGAAGGTATTATCGTGACATCGATATTCTATTGATGATGAAAATTGTCAACGAATATTGTTGTGACATCAATAGAATATAGATGACGTAGCTGACAAGACAATATCCATGGATAAATTTGACTCGTTAATAGTATATTTCTCAACGAGTGCAGAAGGAGCTTTTTTTACGAATGTGAAGTTTGTAAGACGAGCCGGAGGCGAGTTTTGCTATCACATTCTTAAAAAAGCTCTTCTACACAAGTTGAGGACTATATTTTTTCCAACAACGTGGAGAAAATACGATTTTTGACGTTTGGAGCTGTGGAGAAAATTGCATTTTCTCCATGGCGTTGGGAGAAGAATATTAATGTCACATCAGTATCCATCTTGATCAGTTTAGCTTATGAATAGAATACCAATGTTAAAACTATTTCTTTCTTTGTGATATTGAAAGGTATCATTGTGACATCGATATCATTATTTTCATTTGCATGATTTTTTTCACGATTTTCGATCAAATCGTTTTATTTTTAAAACTAGGCCATATGGTCACCCTGCTCTTGAAAAGTCATATCTAAACTTCTTCATCTCATACTCAACTACATATTTATATCTTCCCTTAAAACTCGCCCTCTCTATTCTTCTTATCCATTTCTCTCAATTCCTTTATCCAAAGCCCTTCAGACATCCTGATGAGAAAACTCGCAATTTCGCGGTAGCTTTTGGCTACACTCGCATGTGCATGGATTAAAAAAAAAAATGCGGTAGCGCACGATATTAGAAGCTGATAGGAAAAATCAGAAAAAGTGGATCTCTTTTCATGAACCTCCAGGTCCGACGAATCCGTTCGACGTCAGTAGCGTCGATGCAATGGGCGAAGCCGCCACCGATCCCGGATTAGTCGCGGCAATAGTCATAGGGATGGTTTCCGCGGGGCTTTTAATATTGGCGATGGTCGCGTTCATGTGCTACAGGCATTACCTGCACCGTAACGTAACGAGTATGAACTTCGACAATCCCGTGTACAGGAAAACCACGGAGGATCAATTTAGCCTAGAGAAAAACCGGTTTCCTCTTCCCACAAGTATCGGAGAAGAGGTAATTCACGCCAGCCCTTGCCCACATTCGGCTCATTAGCCGTCCAAAGTTTGGGCAACTTCCGCGAAAAGTTTCGATTTTTTTTTCGCGAAATGGAGCGTTTAGTCACTGTGATCGAGCGTGGTGAAAAATCTTTTGGTGTCGCAACAATATTCATTATTGACTTTTGCTCATTGACCTTATAAAATCGATGCATTTGAGTCATGAGCAGAATATTGCCGTCACGACAATATCCACGGATAAAATTGACTCGTGAATAGAATATTAATGTCACGGCAATAGCCATTGAGAAACTTAGCTTATGAATAGAATATCGATGTAACAACAATACCTTCGTTTGTGATATTCGGAGGTATAATTGTGACATTGATATTGTGTTGATGATGCTAATTTGTTAGTTAATATGGTTGTGACATCTATATACTATTGATGAGTCAAATTCATAAATAGATATTGATGTATTTGACTTATCAATAGAATATTGCTGACACGACAATATAGAATAAATTTGACTCGTAAATAGAATATTGATGTTACGACAATATCCATTAATAAATTAAGCTTATGGATATTACAGGGGGATCTCGCTAGAGCGCTCGTCTCGGGGGTCTTAAGTAAACATAACGCTTCAGCGAGAGAGCGATAAGACGGGTAGAAACAGTGAAACTCGGAGCCTTAGCTGCCGAAATCTTCACGGTAAATTAGAGCGCGCTCTAACGAATCACGCTCTAGCGAGATCCCCCTGTATATCGATGTTACAACAATACCTTCGTTTGTGATATTCGGAGGTATTACTGTGATATTTATACTGTGTGATGCTAATTTGTAGTTAATATTATTGTGACATCCATATTCTCTTGATAATTCAAATTAATCAGTGGATATTGATCTATTTGATTCATCAATAGAATATTGCTGACACCACAATATCTATGAATTAATTCGATTCTTAAAGAGAATATTGATCTTACAGCTATACCTTCCTTTGAGATATTCAAAGGTATTATTGTGACATCGATATTCTGTTTATGATGCAAAGTTGTTAATAAATATTGTTGTAACATTCATATTCTATTTATCAGTCAAATTCATTAGTGTATATTGATGTATTTCACTCAGTCATTAGAATGTTGCTGTCATGACAATATCGATTGATAAATTTGACTTGTCAGTAGAATATTGATGTCACGTCAATGTCTGACAATATCTATTGATAAATTTAGCTTATAAATAGACTATGGATGTTACAACAATACCTCATTTTGTGATATTCGAAGGTAACATTGTGACATCGATGTTCTGCTGATGATGTGAATTTGTTGATGAATATTGTTATGACACCCATATTCTATTAAAGAGTCAAATTCATTAGTGAATATTGATGTATTTGACCTATCAATAATATATTTCTGACACGACAATATCCATCAATTAATTTGATTCGTCCGTAGACTAATCGTGTTACAACAGTATCCATTGATAAATTCAGCTTATAAATATACTACGGATATTGCAACAATACCTTAATTTGTAATATTCGAAGGTAGTATTGTGACATCGATATTCGGTTGATGATGTACATTTGTTGATGAATATTGTTATGTCATCCATAATATCGATTGATAAATTTGACTCACCAATAGAATATTCCTGTCACGGCAATATCCATGGATAAATTTGACTCGTCAGTTGAATATTGGTGTCACAATAATATCCATGGATAAATTCAGCTTATGAGTAGACTATGGATGTTACAACAATACTTTTCTTTGTAATATCCAAAGGTATTATTGTGACATCGGTATTCTGTTGATGATGCCAATTTGTTGATGAATATTGGTGTGGCATCCGTATTATATCAGTAAGTCAAATTTATCAATCGATTTTTTTGTGACTTCTATATTCTATTGATAATTTCAATTTCTAAATGAATGTTGTTGTGACAGCAAAGCATCTCTCCATTTCGCGAAGTTCATTCCAACTTCACGTGATCAATGGCCATAAACTACAAAGTGCATCGCGGAAAAATGATGGGCAATATTGTTGTTTACAGGCACATGAACCGCTTACTAGTCCTGGTACGAACGACTATGTTTAGGATAAAACCCGTCTGACGGGAAATAGGTAAAATAGGGCTCAGCAGGCTGAGATGGGAAAGGCGGAGAGAGTCACGTTCGAGAGTCTGCTGCCTACCAACCAATAAGCTGTGATTATGTTTATTTTGTATACGTACGAACTACGTATGTGTCGTTTTTTCGACACTGCAATACGATTTTTTTTTTGTCCCGAGCAAAAAAGGAGAAACTTGTTCATACTTGCGTTCGCGATTACGAAAAAATGGCTTCGAATTCGAAAACTTCCGAAAATTATGGGAAAGTGAAAAGAGTACATCTATAGGATTGATTGGGTTGAGATGTAGACGATCGTTCATGGAGATTTTTAAACTTTTGACGATTTCTCTTGATTTTTTGAGAGATCGTTGGTTTTTTAGCGTTACTGCACATTTTGATAGATTGTTAGCATTTATAAATTATTGACAATAACAAAAATTTTTTGTTTGAATATTTTTGAAAATTTACATCAATTCTGCGAAGTTTTACAATTTGGAGAAATGTCACTTTAAGTTAACGAGTTCTTTGATAATTTTCAGGGATTTGAGTACTTAATTCCTAGCAAGTTGAGGTCGACGTTTTGGCGACGTTTTCTCATCGCTCTTTTTGGGCCGTCGAAAAATTTCTCAAACAAATTCAAATTTTTAATTTTCCAGAAAAACTTTTAAACTTTCCAAATCTGTTAAAAAACTCAAATGTTTTACATTTTTTGAGGAACTCAAAATATTCAGAATTTTCGAACAATTTCGAACTCAATAAATTCCAAAAAATTTAAAATTCATGTAATTTTCTAAGAACTCGAAATTGTTGAATGTTCGCAAAAAACTACAATTCTAAAATTAAAATAAAAACATACAATTTGAAAAATTGCGGAAAAACTTGGGATTCTATTCATATTTTTGAAAGGACGCAAAATTTTACAAATTTACGAAAAACTTGAAGATTGCAAAACTGTTTAGAAAATTTAAATTTTTCAAGAAACTCAATTACTCAAATTTTTCAAAAAACTCAAAATCCTTCAATTTTTGTGGAATAATCAAATTTTCGCAATACAAAAAATCAAGAGTTTCGATTGTTTCCGTAAATTAACAATTTTTAACATTTTTATAAAATTCTGAATGTCAAATTTTTCGAAAAACCCAAAACATCCATATTTTCAGAAGATGCTCAAAATTCGCGGATCTGTAGTAGAACTACAAATTTTCGAATTTTCGAAAAACTCAGTATTTTTTCATTAAAAAAAAAACGTGAATTTACGAATTTCTCTGGAATCTAACAATTTTCAAAAATTCGATAAAACTCCAACATATTTTGAATTTCTCAGATAACCCGATAGATTTAAATTCCGAAAAAACGTCAAATTTTAAAAATTTCTGAGAAACTCTGAATTTTCACATTTTTAGAACTCAAATTTTGAAAATGTAGCAAAAAACGACTGAAAATACAATTATGAAAGATTGTACATAAGCATTTTAAGATCGTACTGAATGCAACTTTAATTTATTTCATTCGAAAAACGCTCTGAAATAAATTTTTTAATGATTTTACATACTGACTAAAACGTCGCCTAAACATCGCCTTTTGAAGACGTTTTGGCGTCAAAATTTCGTCGCTCCCAGTTGGCTAGGGTTACTTTAGGTAAGTGCAATACCTTGAAAATTGAATAGATTTTATTTTGAATCCATTTCTAGAATCAAAAAACCACTAAGCTTCACGCTTTCGTTTGAAGAATTCGTTCATGGAGAAAACGCAGGAACTGTCGATATTGAAGCTTCGAAAATCCACTTTTTCTCCACTTGTCAGTGGGTCAATATCCCTTTTGGAAACTTCATATCTCGTGAACCAATATGTCATTTCCGACGAAAACTCGTGGAACAGACTTCGATTGGAGGCTTTGAAAAAATGAATTCACTGATATTTATCGACAGTGACGATAGAATTCAAATTTCAGGTAAATCAATGACTTTTTATACATTGTTTATTCGTAGTTATTAAAATTGTGTACATAATGATCATTAAGAAATCGATTATTTTTAGTGCTGATTCCGCAGAACAACCTTATTTTCACTGCAACAAAATAAAATAAATTCCCTCCAAAATTTACATCGTAACTCGAAATAGACCGAGCTCCCTCGATCACGTTTTCGTTAGAAAAATACATTTACAGGAAACAACCCAAAAACTATCGATATTAAAACTTCGAGACTTCACTTTTCCCAAGTGTCCAAAGCTTAATATCACTACGAAAACTTTCTACCATGTCAACGGAAACGTCATATTCGAGAAAAACTCGTGAAATGAATTTTCCTGCATGTCACGACTGCCAACTGCCTCCAATTTTCATTCACTTTGTGTAACAACAAATAAAAAATTATGGATTTTCTAGTGTGACGAGTAATTTTTGGATCTTGAAATGTTTTTATTCCGAAGTTTTTCCCATATTTTTAGAACTTTGAGTTTGGTATTTTTGATCCTTGAAAGAACGAAAAATTTTGTGTTTTTTGTGTAAAATTGCCTCTCTCATTTTGAAACAGTCTAATGATAGAAACTTGAAGTTCTGAAGTTACGTAGTAACTTTGAATTTTTTAATTTGGTATTCAAATTTCAGAATCATACATTATTTTTTCCTGGGCTTTATCTAAAATATGTATGAAAAATTTAAATAACCTTTTTCTCACCATGCCGTAAACTGGCTTTTGGGACACACAATCCCATTTCCTCACAATTTCTCCCCCTGTCTCAATTCCTTTTCCTCCTTGCCATAGACTATCCTCATCTTACTATTGACCGGTATTCACGTCAACTATGGGTTTTTGCAACCCCCCATTGACTCACTTGGGAAACCATGGAAAACTAAGTGACGGTATAGCTCGGATGTAAATTCGAATTGTCCTATTGGCAATCAGAGAATTTTTTTCTGAGCAGAAAAGCTACAGAAAAAAATCTGACCCCGCCAGGATTCGAACCCGCATCCTCGAGCCTGGCAGCTTTGTGGCTTGACCACCGCGCTACCGCGGCTCTACTGTATGAAAAATTTATTATTCTAGTGTATTTTATTGTTTCTAATCAATTTGTCAATTAATTTTTGATCAAGTAGAAGTCATTTCTAGAACAGTCGTTTCTACTTTTATCAAAAAATCGATGTCAAACTTGATTGATCGATCATATCGGGGAAAAAGTGTTCAAGAAGACTTTTATCATATTTCTAATCCGGAGAATATGTACTCTTACGCGAGTGACAAGTTTTCTCCTTTTATGAAACGAGTGGCTGAGAATCAAAACAGGCTAATACACATTTCAAAAACTCTACTTAATGACTGGTAAACATTTCCAGTTTGTTATTTTCACTTATTTCAGTTATTTCATCTCTGACGATTCTTTCTAGTAAATCTACGTGAATTTCCAAAATGTTTCGGAAAGTTCTGGAAATTTTCGCAAATCTACAAAAACTTCCAAAAATGTAAGATATTTATGAATTAATTCAATCACCTTCAATCCTAAGAATATCTAAATAATTTTAAAAAGTTCCGGAAAAATGTCAAATAGCTATTTGTTTATCTAGGTGCTAAAGTAAGCCGTTTTTACGCTGAAAGAATTTCGCTTTGTGAGCGGTGAAGATGTCGACGCATCAAAATCTGATCGCGTGACGTAGGTGCTACGTGAGCGTGGTAAAAAAAAAAACATTCATTTCGACGCTGAGCGTCGAAATGGTTTTTTTTACCATGCTCACGTGACCTCCCTCGTAAGTAGCAATGAGAGAGAATGAGATAGAATGGTTCTTGAATCTCTTCCGTTTCGTACTCATTCTGTCTTTTCCGTTTTTCGACTAAAACTAATTGTTTTTCGATTTCCAAATATCGACAAATTATTTTATTAACTGTCATTAATCATATAATCATACTCCATCATCAAAATATGCTAATTTTGTGATTTAATTAAATATTTATGAGTATCAGTAATTATAAATATTTAAATTTATTGCGAAATTAACATGTTTAAATGATCAAATATGATATGTGATGGTTGATAAAATATTATATTATCATTTTTCTAGTCGAAAAATGAGTTATTATGGTCAAAAAACGAAAAAGAGAGAATGAGTACGAAATGGGAGAGAACTGAGAACCATTCGATCTCATTCTCTGATGCGCATACACTAAATAATGCGCTTTTGATCGTTGAAATATAAAAAACAAAACTTTCCATAGGCTACATGTACGGTTACCTTATTATAATTTCCAAAATGAGCTTTTCGGGAATTTTCGGTAAATCTCACGAAAAAAAAGTATGAAGAATTCCCTAGTATCACAAACGGATTCAAATCGGCCCCGCACAAGAAATATTAGAAACTCCGGAAAACGCATTTCTCAAAATTTGAGCGTCAGCCAGTTTTGATTTCCCCCCCCCCCCCCCCCCCCCCCAACGACGAATCTCGCACGAGCAGTGCTTAGAGCACGTCCAAAAATATGTAATATTTAATGTAATGTAGCGTCTGCTCGTGTTTCACCGATGGAAGATTAGGGAATTATTCCGCGCAAGTAAAAAACTACGCGTTACATGAACTATCGTAATTATAGCGTCCTAGATTACGGAGATAGGTGTAATAAGAGCAGCTCAATGACTCTAATAAGCGCGCACGTTTGTCCACGTTAATCGTGTAATCTCAATGGAATGCGATTTTTTCAAAGTCGAAAAGCCATGGCGTTATTTTTGGAGGAACGCTTGTTGACACTCAACTACCTGAAAAATCGCTGTACAGCTTTAACGATATTTTTCGTAAAATACGTATGTATATGGAAAATGAGCGTATGTCATGATTTGGACAGAATATTGATATTTTTTGACGAAAACCGTTATCCTCCCACATAGCATTACCAGTATTGTAACGTCACAGTGACGTAATTTGTGACGTCATAACGGCCGCCTTTGGTGACGTCGCTGTGACATCACAGTGACGTCACGTCGAGAAATTGTGACAATCAATGAAAAAATTCAGAATTAGCGTTTGCATTTATTTTTCGTAATTATATTTGGGGCTCGAATTTACATACAATTCCGATGTAACGTCACTGTGATGTCTATGTTGACGTTGCGATGACGCCACGGTGACGTCCCTGTGGCGTCACATCGTTGGAATATTACGGAAATATCTGAGTCCAAAATATAATTACGAGAAATGAGTGTAAACGCTAATACTGAATTTTTTGATTGATTGTCAAAATTTTTCGACGTGACATCATTGTGACGTCACAGTGACGTCGTCAAAGGCGGCCGTTTTGACGTGACGTCTCTGGTTTACTGGGTTTGATTGAGTCGATTTTTTGTCGATCAGGATGCACACGCATGTGATGTTTGAATAATTGTACTATGATTGTAGCATCAAAATTACTATGCATTTGGAACTCCAATCATTTGACCGCCATTGCACTATAATTTTCAATTCACTGATTTGTCAATCATTGCACTATCATGTATAAATTATGGTGGCTCAAAAATGAACTACTCGCTTCAACATGACGGTGCAGACATGCATCAGTGATTGCGACCTTTTAAAAATTTTCAGTGTTTCTAATTTTTCAAAAGTGCAGTGTAAAATCAATATGAATAAAATTCTGCAATGATGGTACAATAATTGTAACTAAATTGGCATGTGGGCTGTTTGAACAGGGAAACGTGAAACATCTGTTGCGCACAAAGGACCATTAAAGAGGACTATGAAGAAGAAATAGCCCTGAAAAAGGCTGAAGAAGTGGTAGCCTTGGAAAGGGCTGTTAAGGCAACTTAATTTCAGTACCGTAACGGCCCTATTCAGGGCACTTAATTCCATAAAAGATATACTTTCAGCATTTTCTGATCATCAATGGTATAGTTTTCCGATCGTAGTACACAACAGCCCTTTTCAGGGCTACTCTGACACTTATCGTTCATCTCGGTATGTTTTTTTTTCTTAAATGGGGTTGGTCAATTTTCATCGTTCGGGGTAAAATTGGGAAAACACGGAAAATCCATAGTTTTGACAACTGGGAAATTGTAATGATCGTTTGTACGCAATTGATCGACAAAGTTACATTTTTGCGATAAGAAAAAAAATGTCGGTATTTTATCGTTTCGCTGAAAGTGTAATTGAGAGGGTTCACTGATGTGTGCTGTTGAGAGAGGGTGGCTCCGTTGTGATTGAAGATTCCATGTTTCATACGTGGGACGTTCCATGCTGAGTCTCGCGTTTTTTGGGATGTGTAAACATCTTTAGTGAGACTCATAGGAATTGGGTTAGGGTGGATTTTCACGTGGAAAAATTATTTTGGTTAATAGACGATCTTTGAAATTTTTACGATATCCTTGATTTTTTGAGCGACCGTTTATAAAACCAGTTATGTATTTGTTCATCTAAAATACTTGATGCTGTAGGATTTTTGGGAAATTTGAAGTGTTTTTTTCGTTTTCATGATTTTTGAAAACTTTTCACTCAAGAATTGTAATGGTGTTCTTTTTTGGTTCTTATGCGCTTTGAGAAGGAGAAAATCGCATTGCCGTTCATTTTCCCGAGTGCAATTTCCCGACAGACCATTTCCCCGACAAAAAGTTTTCGTGGCAACCATTTTCCCGACAGCCTCAACCTTTAAAATCAGATTACCCCCATTTTCCCGACAGCCCTTTTTAAAAGCTGCCGGAAAAATTGTTTTTCGGGAAAATGGTACGTCGGGATATTGCATTCGGGGGTAAGTGACCGGGAACCAAAAATATCACCGTCCATTTTTTCGAATGAATTATCCCGACAGACCATTTCCACGACAAACAATTTTCCCGATAGCCTTTTACCTTTACAATCGGATTACCCCCATTTTCCCGACAGCCCTTTTTGAAAGGCTGTCGGGATATTGCATTCGAGAAAGCGACCAGGAACCAGGAAGATAACCGTACATTTTTTCGAATGCATTATCCCGATAGACCATTGTCCCGACGAACAGTTTTCCCGACAACCATTTTACCGACTACCTTTTTGAAACGCTGTCGGGATATTGCATTCGAGAAAGTGACCAGGAACCAGAAAGATTACCGTCCATTTTTTCGAATGCGTTATCCCGACATACCATTCTCCCAACAGACCATTTCCACGCAATAAAATTTCCCGACAAGCTTTTACCTTTAAAATCGGATTACCCTCATTTTCCCGACAGCCCTTTTTAAAAGGCTGTCGAGAAAATGGTTTGTCGGGATATTACATTCGGGGAAGTGACCCGGAACTAGAAAGATTAACGTCCATTTTTTCGAATGCAATATCCCGACAGACCATTGTCCCGTCAAAGAATTTTCCCAACAATTATTTTGACGACAGCCTTTTTTTTGAAAGGCTGTCGGGATATTGCATTGAGGAAAGTGACCGGGAACCAGAAAGATTACCGTCCATTTTTTCGAATGTATCATCCCGACAGACCATTTCCTCGACAACCATTAACCCAACAGTCCTTTTTAAAAGACTGTCGGGAAAATGGTTTGTCAGGATATTGCATTAGGGAAAATGACCGGAAACCAAAAAACTTACCGTCCATTTTTTCCAATACAATATCCCAACGGATCATTTCCCCGAAAAACAATTTTGCCGACAACCTTTTACCCGATCGGATTATCCTTATTTCTCTTATTTTGACCAAAAAAATGTTCTTCAATGTCTCGATGATTATTTTCTAAAAAAAAAAACGCCAAAGAAACGCTTTCCAAAAAGTGTTCCACCCGGCATGGAATTCACCAGGTACATCTGACCTCGTAGATTTTCCTAATCGTTTTGTATAAAGTTTAATCAAGTCTACGTTTATTTATCGAGCGCGAGTTCATGTATTTTTATATTTTTACTTCGGAGCGTGTAAAATGTACATTTTTTCGTACTACGTATGAGATTATTCTAGTTCTCTTCAGATTGTGGCACAGTCATAGAAGAATTCCTAATGAGTTTGCACGTGGAGCATAAGTCACAAACCTGAGTGCGTAGGAGGGTTAAGAAAGAAAAAAAAATAACCGAACAAATCATAAGTGTAGAAGCTCAATGTTAATTTAAATTAAGAGACGCGAGGGAATGATGTGGATCACAAAGCAAAGGTTTCACTCTAGCTAATCTATTTGCCAAAATTGTGTCAAACGTACATAATTTGTATGCAGTATGTCGTAAACTGGGAAGATATTACGTGGAATATATTGAAGATAATTGTATAAATAAAAACAGAAAACACCAAAGAGTGGAATTTTTTATGGTGTGGTAATACGTAATTTTCTAAAAATAATTTTCAAAAATATCCCTCAAATTTCGTAATAATTCTCGAAAACCAAAAAAAAAAAAATGGGATAATATTATCAAAAATTCATTTAATTAATCATGAACTTCCGAAAATAACTGAAACTTTCAAAACATTGTTCAAAGTTACTGATTCTCTAAAATCGTTTGAAATTCTATTTAATCATTCTTTTTCTTCATTTGTGTTTATTTCGATAAATTTTAAAGTGAGCAGAAATTTTTTTCGCATTTTGTGAAAATCCTGCATATCGTGGAAATTCTCATATTTAATAACAAAAACCAAAACTTTTCGCAATCACCACCGAAATCTCCACAAAGAAAAAAAGCATACTCAAAAATTTGTGAACATTCAAAAAATCTTTTAAAACCTCATATATAATGATGAAATTTTTTCAAATGACTAAATTCCAATCAATTTAACAAACACTTTCAACTTTAAAAGAAAACAATCAAGAAAATATTCAGCGAGTCTGAAAAATTTTTCATGAGTGCTAAAAACAGTAAAAAGTCCCTTGAACTTCCAAAAACAACATTATCAGAATTTTGAATATCCTGTAATGAATCGTATATTTTTCAAACTACCCCTTCCCATAAAAAAACTGTTCTTCTACAATCCTACAAAAAATGCCTATTTCGCGTGTAAAAAATAACCGATTTCTTCAAAAACCTGTTGGTGTTAGTTATTTCGAAAAATTATATTAAAAATTAGATTTCGAAAAATTAGATACAGTTTGCAGTTTTAATCATTTGAATTAAAATTTTGGAAATGCATTTTTTAACTTTCCATTTAAATTGTGATTCTAAGGTTCTCGAATTCAAATTTTTCAATCTGTAATTTCTATTCCGAAAGTTCCAAAATCCTCAAATTTCGTAATTCAAATTTACCAATTTCAACGTTTTTTCCAAATAAAGTCATTCAAAAATTAAATTTCGACTCAAATTCTAATTTTTCAAAATTAATCATACTTTATTATTCCTCGACCGTTGTTGATTCCATGTTTTTCCCATCACTGTAAAAAGCACGCTACGAATTCCAATTTCACGAGATTTTGTCCCAAAAGTGGATTCAATTTCGAAAAGTCTCTGGACGTTTCTAAAGGCTTCGAGAAGCGAAAATAGACCCAAGACGCACGTTTGTGCCGTTGGCAAACTTCCATCCGTTCGCATGTGTTGGATTTTATATAAAGAAACCGCCGAAACGGACTTTAGTGCACTGGCAGAATTCGGGTGCAACGGAAAGAACCGCATAAAACGAACATGTCGGGGAAAGATTCAGTAAGATAAATTTTACAAAATATAGTGATTCGCTAGATTTGCTGCAACTTACTGTCGTGTTACAGGAGACGGAGAAAAAGTATAAAATTCTGTTCAACGATCGGGTCGGAAGGTACGTGTGATTATTCAACGGAAAATGCATTTTCCGGATTTTTATCATGCATCCATTCGATTATCGATTACAGTGATGGTACGAAAAAGGTTTAGTTTTTCGTGAATGATTAAATTTTGAGAGAATCGTTTTTGGAGTAGTTATTCAATTTTCATTAATGATTGTTGAAAAAAGTTGATTATAGTGTCTGAAGAGTTTCTTAGTTTTTAAGAAACAGTAATCAAATAAACACGGATTCAAAAAATATAATATTAAAATATCAGCTGAAAAATCATCAGAATAGAAGAAAATTCACCTAATGATTTATGATCATTTAATTATCTGATTTATACGAGCACATTGGGGTGTTTTTGAAGATTACAGAGCATGATAAATGATTTGAAAAGTATGTTAAAATTTTTCTATTTTTAAAATTTTTATAATGTATACAATTTTTTTGATTGACGGAAAATTTGTTTTCGAAATTTATTTTAGTTTGTTTTCGAAGAGTTGAAAAAGACTTATGAACTTGGTATAATTATTTTTATACACCTCAGTGCAATAAACGGTACTTTATTGGCCTGCTCGGGCCCGAAAAACCTTTTTATTGCCTTCGGTGTATAAAGTATCGTATGTTCCAAAAGGCAAAAAGTTGTTTTGGACTCATAGGATTATATTCCTCGGCTTCGCCTCGGAATATAAACTCGCATTCGTCCAAAAAAACTTTTTTCCCTTTGGAACATAATATACTATTACTAACGCGAATTTTTGAAGATTTTTGAAAATTGTCTTAAACTTCACGAAATTCTGAAGATTACACGATTTGATGGACAATTCGAAAAGTATTTTAAAATTTTCTATCTATTCTTTAAATTTTTATAATTTGTTTCATTTTTCAGATTGACTTGAAATTTTTTTTTTACTTTTTTTTCGAAAAATTTGTAAAAGATTCATGAACTTTGTATAATTATATACAACTAACGCGAATTTTCAAAGATTCTCGAAAATTGTTCTAAACTTCACGGAATTATGGAAATTGCAGCACTTATTGGACAATTATATTTTATATATTTTATAATTTTTTATATTATATTTTCAAATTTTGATAATTTGTTTCGTTTTTCAGATTGACTTAAAGTTTGTTTCTTTTAACTTTTTTTTGTTTTTGAAAAATTGGTAGAAGATTCATAAACTTTGTATAATTGTATTCAATTAACGCGAATTTTCAAAGATTTTCGAAAATTGTTCTAAATTTCACGAAATCCTAAAGATTTCAGGACTTAATGGACGGTCCAAAAAGTATTTTGAAATTTGTTTTATATTTTACAAATTTTAATTATTCATTTTATTTTTCAAATCGATTTAGAATTTGTTTTTTACAGTTCGAAAAATTTGTGAAATATTCATAAACTTTGTATAATTATATTCAACTAACGCAAATTTCTGAAGATTTCCGAAAATTTTTTTAAATCTCACAAAATCCTGAAGATTACAGGACTTGATGGACAATTCAAAAAGTATTTTGAAATTCGTTTCATATTTTTCAAATTTTTGTATTTATGCAATTTTTCAGATTGACTCAAAATTTGTTTTTCTACTTTTTTTTGTTTTCGAACAGTAGTGATTCATAAACTTTGTACATGCCATAAATTGGAACTTACACGAATTTTCAAAGATTTTTGAAAATTTTTCTAAACTTCACGAAATTCTGAAATCTCAGAAATTGATGAGAACTCAAATATTTTATCAATTTTTTTTATTTCGTCATTTTTTGAGATTTCCAAAAAATTTTACGATCATTCTTCATATTTAGGTGGTCGTAAGTGGATCAAGAATTTTCGTGAGTAGATGTGAATTCTGAAATGTCAGTTGTAATTTTGAATAATTGTGAATTTCTTAAAAAACAGCTTGCATCAAAAATTTTTGAAAATCATTGTAAATTTCCAGATATTATTCTGAAGCTTTGAAAACATTACTATAGAAAGTATAGTATAGTATAATATAGTATAATATAGTATAGCAGTAATATAATATATTATATAATATTATAATATAGTATGGCATAAGTATAGAAAGTGAGAGTATAGAAATTCTCAATTGAGATCTCGAAATTTTTTGTCTTGTGGATTTTTCATTAGAACAGAAGTTTTTTAATTCAAAAATTCGAGAATTCAAATGATGTAATCGGAAATTAATGAATTCCATTAAATTAAAAATATATTAAAATTCCTTGTTCTCTAATTTTAACACTCGTAATCAAAAATCGAGAAATGGAAACGATGAAAGTTCAAAAACTTCGAAACCAAAGTCAAAAGTACATAATGAAAATTCGCAAATACGAACTCCACCATGGAAAACTTCAAAAGTCCATTAATTTTAAAGTTTAAAATACTCAATTTGCAAATAAAAAAAATAAATCATAAAAAATAAAGAATCAAAGTGGACAACATTCGAATCTTGAAATAAATTCTAGTTCATGAATTCCAACATTTTTAAAGAAATTCTCTATTTGTAAAAACGAAAACCAAAAATACTCCAAAACTGAAAATTGAAAGTGCGTAAACATCGAAATTATATGAATTAAACATTGTGATCTCAGAAAATGTTGAAACCGATGAATTCCACCATTTTTCTACAGAAATCGATAATTTCAAATAATAATAAAATCCCTAAACTTACAATAAAGATGTCGAAAATTCGAACTTCATACACAAATTTTACGAAAATTCATCCCTATTACAAAAACTCATCATAATTATATCATATAATAAATAAATAAATAAATAATTAATGTTCATAATCAATTCATACTTATAAATCTTTCATTTTTTTCATTTCCACTGACTTACAAAAACTAAAGAATCCTCTGTAAAATTGCTCTCCATTTTTCAAAACTTCCAACAAAGTTCGGAATAATTTTTCACGCTTACCTCGTTAGTGCAGTCAAATTAGAGAATAAAATTGTATTTTTCGATGGACAAAATTTTTTTTTATTGGTATTTGTTCGGGTACACCTGACGATGTAAAACCAAGCTTGTGGGGTGGCAAGGGGTTGGGAACAGCCGCCATTTTGAAAAAGGGGGTGAGTTTGTTGTTATTAAATAACTCGTTTCCATGCAATGG
>JAPYZK010005961.1:0-14418 GCA_030522785.1 Platygaster equestris
GCGCAAAAGTCGTAAATTCCGTTTCTATCTGCCGGAAGTTCCTGGAAATGTTTTTATGGTTTTTAACGAATGTAAAACATTTTGGTTTGTTATTCTTTTTTTTTGGACATTATTCTTGTTGGAAACTAATTTTGGGAAATATGGTTTATGGATTCGGAGGTTCCCCTTACCTTCAAAGAGGGGTGGCGATCCTGAATTTGGTTAGGGTGAGTATCTATTTGGAATATTGGTGCTGGTTTGATTTTCAGGAAAACTACCGGAAAGGTGGCGAAGGTTACGTGTTGGGGGAATAAATTTAACTTTTAACAACCCTTTAAAGCCCGCCCTAAAATGTCACGTTACAAAGAATTATATTTACGTGTTTAAAATTAGCACACGTATCATCGATAATTAGACAACAATTACTTTACTTGTTGAGATTCATTATGAGAGCTTTTTTTGTGAATAGTATTGTTGTTCCGTATTCATGAAATCTAACTGGGCTTCGCAGTCTGATTCTGAATTGATTCGTTCACACTTAATTTGATTTTTAGGACAGTCGAAATCAATTTTCGTTGCGAGTGTTCAATCTCGTTCGATGAATTAAATTACGTGAAGAAATAAAAATTTGCTTGCAATATTTAAGAAAGATATAAAAGACTTTCTGCTAAGCGAATTAATTCGAGTGTTTTCTGATTGTAAAAATACGTTGTAATTATCGAACAACCGCAAAACAGGCTGTGAAAAAGTAAAGTGGCGTGGAATTCCTGACCGTGCAATTTTTTCGAACTCATCAAAAGTAGTATAATTTTTTAACTCTTTTTTATATTGGATAAATAATCTTTGAGACACTCCCGACATCTCAAAATTTTTTCAAGGCAATGGCAGCGAGTAAGCCATCGAGTTGTGCAAAAACGTGGCAATGTTATGTAGCAGCCTTAGCATTCTTTGACGAGTTGCTGGAATTCGAAAGCGCGGGCTGTTAAGCCTTCGATGAATGTCACAATATTGCGCATGAACAAGTCTGTTCCATCGTCCAAAGATTTCAATAAATTCTTTGCAATAAGAGCAATTTTGTGACATATGCACGGAATTGTTATAAGATTCGGTGCACGCTTTTCCATTTCAACTTGAGAAAAATTGTACCAGCCGGGCATAACAGTTGCGTTATCACCTGCATAACCTGATATATATGTGTCACTGGTATGGCGAAAGCTTCAGAAGTTCGTTCAAACTTTTCAAATATATCTTTCGCTTTTAATTTTGTGGGATATGATTTACCTGAAGATTATTATTCAACCTTTACTTCATAGGACTCCAAGTCAACATATCGAACCAAAAGAGTTAAAAATTTTTGCCCTTGTACTTATCCCGTTGTCTCATCAACAAAAAACAAAAAACTTGGATGTCGAAATTTTTTTGCGAGTACGCATTTTTGGACTTCCGCCACTACATTTGTAACTTAACGCCCCAATTTAGAACGTCCACATTTGATTTGAGAAAATTCAGAAAGACTTTTAGCTGCTACTTCTTAACGAAATTCCAACATCCCAGGGGGTCGTCAAAAAGACAAATTTTTTTCGGCAGTTTTCCTTGCGAAATCGAATTCTATTTGTTTCTTCCTAATTTGAAAGTTTCCCTCTGTCTTCTGTATTCCTTATGCTTAGAAAACTTAAATTCATTCAATTTTTTTAATGCAATTTCTGATGTGTTCATCAGTTGACGCCTCGGAACTCGAGAAAAAAATTCTGTATACCCACATTTAGTAATGACATAATAAAAGTGAAACTGACTTTGTTTATCCAAAATTCATTCAAAATTTGGTTAATCGGACATAATTGTAAAAATCCTGATAGGTACGTACATGATTTTTGCAAAAACATGTTTTCTCACATCATTCACGATCGCGAATAGTGATAAGATTGTTACTTCCAAACAAATAATTCAAATTCAAAATCAATTTGGATGCAGTTTTGTTGAATATAATCATATAAATACTGACACGAATTTTCATAATATTCGCCAGTCATTTTTTCAATCGTTCGAAATATCGATGGTAATGTAGGCCAGTAAATAAATTATAACTATTTAAAAAATTACCATGACCCAGAATTTAATTGCATATCGTCTTCTTATATGTAATTTTACATATTCTGACGAAAATTTCCATGCAATCCGCGAAAAAATTCTGCAAAATTTTTTACAAAATTGATCGAAATAACATCGGAACGATCGAACGGATTATCAAAATTTGAAATCGGTGGATTATCTACAGCGGTTCTCCCCCCCCCCTCCTCCCCCCCACCAAAAAGACCCATTTCTGATTTGTATGGTGCTGTATATAGACCTTTTCTAACAGCGAGTTATTCTCTTTTGAGGTCAAGACATTTCCATTCAGCAAGTTGTTCACTCGTAACTCTTGGCATCATTGATAGCTTTTGTTATACCAGCTGCACCACCAGCTAAAGATCCAGTTGCACTCAATCCTAAGGGAATTGGTAGAAGAAAAGCTAGTAGAATTTCACCAACTTTACGTGGTACTGGTAATACTCGCGGTATAGTCAATATTTTTTTACCGCTAACTTTTTTCGTGGCAATTTTCGCACCTCTTACAGTGGATATAACTGAGCGAGAACTTTTCATTGCTGATTTTGCTGCACTTATAATTTTTTTCAATAAAACTTTCTTTTTCGTTTTTTTTTTCTTCCTAAGTCTCATACCGAGTTTTCTTTTGATCCTCATCGTGCTGGAAACTGCTAGGGCAGCTGTTTTTTCCCCAGATGTTAAACTTCAGCGTAAACTTGTTTACTTGCTCTCTCAGCTAGAATTTTATCAGCTTTGTGTCTAGCGTTCATTTTTCTACGATTTTCAGGATGAGCGATATCAAAATTGTTGCTTATCAAAGATAACTTGATTAAAAACGTCTTTCTACTTTCCGAATCTTCGGATAAAAAAAAGAAATTTCACAGAATTATTGAATGTTTCGAAATTTTTTTTCTGTATGAAAAAAAACTTTTCAATCGTCCACAATTCTAAAATTTAGAGCATTTTTGAACTATTTACATTGTTCCAATTTTAAGATTTCTTGTAATTTGTGAATTTTGCTGCATAATTTCGAGGAACATTTTGTTTCATATTCTAAAATAATAGTATCCGGCCGATCTGTCAATTTTGCCCGATTTTTCAATAATTGCGGCATTTTTCTTGAATTTGATATGTTTAAAAACTGTTGTATCGATGAAAAATATCACATTCAAAGTATGTTACAACTATTCTCGATCTTTGAAAATTTTTCTAATTTTCACATTTTTTTGCATTATGAAATAGAAAAATTTGATAGTATTATGTCATTTTATAATTTTTTGGATTATGATGATTTATTCGGGATTCTTATATTCTTAGAAATTTTTCCATCTTTCAACATTCATTTTTTTGTTTAAACTGGAGGTTATTATATGGTTTCCAGGAATGAGCACGTTCAAATTTATAAATTTGTTTGGGGAATGTGTTCGAAAATTTTATTTGAAAAGAAATTTTTTTTATTTTTAAAATTCTGAAATTTTTCTTAATTTTCATTGTAATTAGAATTCATGAAAATTTCGAGATCTATAGAAACTTTGAAATTACAAAAAATGCTTGAATTCAGGAGAATTGTGTGTTTCGCGATCACGTTTGACCAAAATACGCGTCAAAATATGGCACACCCCACTTATTTCCATTTTGCGTACATAAAAAATGAGATATACACAGACATATAAGCGCAATCATGAACAAACTGTTATTATCATACGAAATGAAATTGTAGGACGAATTGTGAAAATGTTCTATGATTGGCAATATTTAGTAATTCCACGCTCAAAGTTTGGAAATACAGTATACTTTTCGAGTTTGTTTACTCACCGTGAATTCCGGATTTTCGCATCAAGTGATTGTACAGGTTTATTCCTCCAGAACGTTATTGTAATCGAAATGGTAACGTAGCAAGTTTGAATCTTCTTTTTTCGTCGACGACATAACGTCACACTTGGATGACAAAAAACTAAATCAAATCGAACTTGCATTCGAAAGTAAAATTCCGAACGGCATACGATGTACATTAACTGAATAAAGATCGTCGTTAGCGTCGTCGCAATTTTCACCTCTTTTCATCCTTTCTCGCTCTCTCTCTCTTATACAAGCAGGGGCGCCAACACTGCCGACTCAAACAAGCTTGAATCTTGAGTAGCGCGTGGAAATTTGTATGGGTTTTTCGCATTAGCGTTATTTCGAAAATTTACTCGAGGAGCTCATTTGGCTGATCGTTTTGGAGAAAAAAATACCAGTGATTATTTTTACTAAAATCATAGAACTAAGTTGTAGGTACTAAACATATTTCAAGTATACCGGAATGAATACGAGATACTCTGATATACGATATTGTATAATTTTCAAATGTTTTATATACGATTAAAAGAAAAATTAAGCCATGAGTCCAAAATAAAAGAGGTTGAGGTGCTTAAAAATGATAAATTTGATTGTACTATTGTTATCTAGCCGAATCTTGCTATGCAAATGTTGATGAATATATTAACAAAGACAGTTCCATCATATTATCGTGATTCATTCAAAATTAAACATCATGCGAAATCATGATTACCTACATCAAAATCTCATTTTCGATGCTGATGACTTTTGAATTCTATTGTATAATATTTGTGCATAAATAAAATTCCTTACAGATGTAGCGTTGAAACGAATTTATATGCACACATTGTTTTTTATACGGAAATAACAATTATGTGCAGTTCATTTGACATGAAAAATTTTTCCTCTAAATCAAAACAGAAATCTTTCCACATGTCTTGGATATCTTGCGAATGAATGCATTTTTATTCATGGATACATGACTGTTTTGAATAGCGCTCCAAAAAGTCTCAGATTGTTCATTGAGGCTTTGCTGCACTGCCCTGCAATAGCGTATTCACTTGGCTTCGCTGCACCCATGCGAATGTGTTGCACCGCACCGATGCGCTTGATAGACCGCTAGCACCGGTGCCGGTGCGTTTCTACTGCACCGGTGCCGGTGCGTTTCTACTGCACCGGTGTGAATGTGTTGCGCTGCACCAGTGCGCTCAATAGTCCGCTAGCACCGGTGCCGGTGCGTTTCTACTGCACCGGTGCGAATATGTTGCACCGCAGCAGTGCGCTTGAAAGCCCGCTAGCACCGGTGCTGATGCGTCTCTGTTGCACCAGTGCGAATGTGTTGCGCTACACCGGTGCGCTTGATAGCCCGCTGGCACCGGCGCCGGTGCAATTCGAGGCACCGGTGCCGGTGCGTCTCTGCGGCACCGGTGCATTTAGCGATCAAGTGCTCGGGTGCGGTGCGACACGACTGCACCAGTGCCGGTGCGTCTCTGCAGCACCGGTGCACCCGCCGCTTCGCTGCACTGGTGCTTGCGCGGTGCGATCGAAAGTCTCGATTGCACCGCACTGGCACCGGAGCGGTGCGTTTAGGATAGTGGCTCTCTATCCCTGGTGGTATTGATACGGTCTTTCCTTTCTGCTGCTTGTGCTTTTTCTTTTCCCCCCTAGTTTTTGTCTTTTTTTTTTTTTTTTTTTTTTTTTTTTTTTTTTTTTTTTTTTTTTTTTTTTTTTTTTTTTTTTTTTTTTTTTTTTTTTTTTTTTTTTTTTTTTTCTTTCGTTCTGCTTATGATTAATTTACTGATGTCCGAATTCAGAGTTTTGCCTTTATTTGCACTTATTTTCAGAGCCCCGTCCACCACTTCGAGTACCACTGCTCTTAGGTGTTCGTTTGGTTTTTCATTTAAAAGCAAGTAATACGTTTCCTGCAAACAATCAGTACGCTAGCTATAATCAATGGTTTATAGGTATGGTCAATATGTACCCTTATAGAACATTTGACGCAAATTTCTAAAAATTTCCTGCTAACGGGTGATTTTGCCGCAGTGATTTTGCACGATTAACTACTTTCATTGGGGATGCGCGCGCATATTTGTGCAAAGTTTACAAAGAAAGTAGCACAAAAGAAAAGTGTTTATTTCAAAGCTTATATATATATGAGCCGTTTCAATGAGGTTTATTTTCTTATTGAAATAGGTCAAAACTGACCCTTACCAGAAGGGCTCTCATACACTTTACAATATCTACCTTCCAAATATACAGTCAAAAGTTTAATACGTTACCTGTGCTTCCGAGGTACATAAAAATGAAAAAGAATTCTGATAGTATTATACTTTCGAATTTCGCAATTTCCACCACATTTTTTGAAGGAGGAGTCATTTTTCCGGTGAGATAAGTTCAGGAACTGATAGATCTGCATTTAAATATGCGAATGAGTATATGTCGATTCAAAACTCAACGATTAATTTAAGCTATGGCTCAACTAAGGGCCTTGAAGTAAAACGTGTAAGTGTATCGCTAGTCAATAAGACTGACGAATGTATCATTGCGCGTAAAAAATCAACGCGCGACATGACAAGTAAAAAGTGTGATTAGATCATGTACGGTCAAAAGTAGACAAGTGCAGTTGAAGCATGAGAATTCGACTCAGGATTCGCTTGGTAAAAACGGTGACCGAAAAATGTCGCGTTTTTATTTCTCGAAGTGGAATAGGCTTTTGGTCCGCTGTAAAACGTGTTTTGTCTTCTTTACTAGAATTTTACGCCCAGGGCTTCTCATACGCTATGCACATTATACAAATAAATATTCCCGTACACATACAAATTTTCAGTTGAACAGTTTAAACCGCGAAAAACTTTTTTAATATATTCTGCATTCAACACTTTGAAAAATCTTGAATTTCTGAAATTATTAAAATTTTGTAATTGCCGTTGTCGAAGATCTCGACATTTCAGTAATTTTGAAATTTGTAATATTTATGAAATTTCTCGTAGTCCAAAATGTCTCTGTATTTGCAAATTTTCGGACCTTCTTGGATTCATGGAAATTGCGTGAATTTTAGACCGCAAAGTATTTTCTCAAATTTACAACGTTTTCAAAATTCCGTCGATTTCCATAATTCATTACAAGTTATACAAATTTTCAAATTTTCAACAGACATTCCAAATGTGAATCGAGGAAATTTCTAAATTTTCTCGTATTTTGACGAAATTCTCAGGTTCATTTGGATTTCCAAAATTTGTCATATCCGTGAGTTCAACAAAATTTCCTATGTATACAGTTTCGCAAATTGTTACAAATTTCTGAATGTCGAAAATTTCACAATTTTCTAATTTTCGTTTAGACTCGCCAACACACTCAAATTGTATGTAAAAATGTATTTCGGTGAAAAATAATCTAATGTTATGCCGCAAACTATCATTTTCTTAAAGTTCCGGAATTTGGTTCCGAAAAGTTCGATACTATATTATATAGATATGCATCGATTTCGCTCTTTTTTCACGAGAACAAGTGACAGTAAAATTTGCGTGGTGGATTTGTGTTCATCCGCCAGAATGCTTTTTGTTAGGATTTCGTCGTAAATTGAAAGAAAATGTTTAATCTGCAAATTCATAATTCGTGTACATATGTTTTCAAACTGATGTCCAAAATTTGGGGTGATTCCGAATTTAAAGCCTATTGCAAAATTTCAAGATTCTATACAGGGGAATCTGAAACGGCTCGCGAATTTACTAACTCGCAAAATCAAATTTACATGATGATTCTGCTGATCTCGATAATTTTAATAAATTCGAAGAGGTTGACAAATTTTCTATTTTTGATATATTTTACATTTAAAAAAAATGTAGCTACTTCTAAAATTTTTTCCAAATTCTCAATAGATTCTCGAAAAAACAAAGAGCATTTTCACAGATAGGGAGTCATAACAAACGGATCACGAAAAGTCGGCTGTCACTTATTCTCGTGAAAAGAGCGCGGAATTAATGTGATATCGAATTTTTCGGAACCGAATTCGGAAAACTGAGAAAACTGATTCTTTTCGGCATAGAATTGAATTATTTCCAATCATTTTCCACCAAAATACATTCTTCCCATACAATTCGAGTACGTTGGCGAGTTCAAATCAAAATTCAAAAATTGTGCAATTTCTTGTCAAGTTTGGACCTGCAAGTTCAAAGAAATTTCTAATATTGAAAATTTTGTTAAACTTGCGAATATGACAAATTTCAGAAATCCAAATGAACCTGAGAATTTCGTCGAAATATTAGAGAATTCAAAAATTTCTTCTATTAACATTTGGAATAATCTAACATTCGTGAAGTGGGCACCCCAATTTCCACTTGGTCGTGGAATAAAATTCTTCACACAGTAATCGACTCTTTTAACTTACTCAAAACACATCCTAAAAGGATTTTTTGAAATTTCAAATTTGACTATGTTTCTAGAGAGAGTTAGCAATGATTGACATTTTTGATTAGAAAATTAATAACGTAAAGAGGATTTAATAGGAATGAATGAAAATTTGCAGTAATGTAGTTAAATGATTTAGGATTTCGACGATAATATTCAGAATGAACAATTTCTAATTTTTCATATTGCTTATAAACTTTTTAATAAACAATTAGCGATTTTCATGTGTTCTTTACGCGATAATCAATTGATTATTAACTCAACGTGTGCTCAAAACGATATCAAAGTGAATGCAAAAATTAATTTCCACCGCACTGCATTTGTTTTGTCGAAAACAATTTTGTTGTCGCCGAGCGCGTGGAGCTCTGTCTCGACGCGCCCAGCGTAAGCGCATCTGGAAAATCGATGAATTTTCAAATCATGAGCTTTAAGATGATTGTTACCTTTGATCATTAAAAAAAAAACGATTCCTAACCCAACATCCATTGATTAACAAATAAAAATGAGTGAAAGTAATTGTTATCATTTCGTTTCATTTTAAAATTATGGAAAATTCATTGACAAAAAATTTTTCCTACATTTTTGGAAGAAAATTGAAGAAAAAAATTTTTTTTTTAAATCTTTGACTTATTCCAAAAAAAAAATAATTTTAAGTTGTTAAATGAAAGGTATCGACATGTTGTGAACTCGTCCGAGATGCATGAGTCTCAACACGATTAAGACTTTTTCTCCACATTATTCTCAATTTCCCGACATCGTCGTAGTTGTGGAGTTATATAAGAAATATTCCAATTCCTGACATTTTTGAAAACTCGAAAATTTTCGGAAATTCTGAGATCTTTGAAATTCCCAAGATTAAGATGATATATCGAGGATAATAAAAGTTATTGTAGTTACCGAAATTTCTAGAATCGCTAAAATTTTTAAAAGGTCTGAATCTTCATATTTTCTAAATGTTAGCATCTTCATGAACCCATCTTCATTTTTAAAAGTGTTTCAGTTCTTTATACTATTCGGAATCCTTGGAGATTGCATTGCTTTTAAAGTTTCAAAAGTTTTAAGACATTTCTGCAGATAGTGAAACCGTAGGGTGCAGGAGATCTTAACAAACAAAGTTGTTGAATATACTTAACAGTAAACAATCATCACATACACGAACTTGACATCAGCGATGTTACACCATCCATAAATAATTTACAATTACTTTGACACATTTTTATTCGTGAATTAATGAATTTTGGTTTCGAAATTGTTTTTTTTTTTCAATAATCAAATGTAACAATCTTCTTCGCGCTCATGATTTGGCGATTTATCGATTTTCTAGATGCGCTTACGCTGGGCGCGACGAGACGAAGCTCCGCGCGCTCGGCGAAAAAAAAATTATTTCCGACAAAACAAATGCAGTGCGGTGAAAATTTATTTTTGCATTTACGTCTATATCGTTTTGGGCACACGTTGAGTTGATAATCAATTCATTATCGCGTGAAGAACACATGAAAATCGCTAATTGTTTATTAACAAGTTTATGCACAATTCTAATTCGAAAAATTGGAAATTGTTCATTCTTAATATTATCGTCAAAATCGTTAACCATTTAACTACATTACTGCGAATTTTGATTCAATTTTATTGAATCCTCTTTACGTCATCAATTTTTCAGTTAAAAATGTCATCATTGTTAACCCTCTCTAGAAACATAAAATAGTAAAATTGTAAATTTCAAAAAACCCTTTTAGGATGTGTTTTAAGTAAGTAAATACTGTCGATTACTGTAGAAAGAATTTTATTCTATGAACAAGTGGAAATTGGGGTGCCCACTTCACGAACTTCAGCTCAATGTCAGTCAAAAATTTCAAAATTTGTCAAACTTGTGATGAATAATGTAAATTGTCGAAATTTCGGAAACGTCGTAAATTTGGAATATCATTCCACGGTCTGAAATGCGCACAATCTCCATGAAACCAAGAAATTTTCAAAATTTGCAAATTTAGAGACATTTTGGACTACGAGAAATTTTTAAAAATGTTACATATGCAAAAAGAAAAATAGAAAAAATTTATGAATTAGAACAATTTCAGAAATTCAAGACTTTTTAAAGTGGTGAATGAATAATCTATCGAAAAAGTTTTTCGCGCTTTGAACTGTTCAACTGAAAATTTGTATGTTTAAGGAAATATATTTTTTTATAATACGTGCATAGCGTATGAAAAGCCCTGGGCGTAATATTCTAGTGAAAAAGACCAAACATTATTTACAGCACATAAAAAACCTAATTTACTTCGAGAAATAAAAACGCGAAATTTTTCGGTCGCCGTTTTCACCAAGTGAATTCTAAGTCGCGTTCTTACGCTTTAACTGTATTGTCTACTTTTTACCGTTCATGATCCAATCACACTTCCTACTCGTCATGTCGCGTGTGGATTTTTCACGCGCAATGATACATTCGTAAGTCTTATTGACTAGCGATACACTCATACGTTCTACTCTGAGGCCCTCAACTGTCTATACTTGCATTCACATCGCGATCATGGCTATCTACATTGTCGATGCTCTCCGCAATGTATGTCTTTTCCTCGTTGTGGGAAACAAGGATTACTGTCATGGGGCAATCCGTCTATTACAATCTATAAAAAATTAAAAAATATTGTGTAGTTGCCTTAGGATATAATAAAAAGACAATATATATGGGCATATGGGTGCCACAGAAAGTTCACGCGACAGAAACGAGAGTGGGGTTAGAAAATCCGCAAGGTATACGAGCAGAGTATATAGAAAGTACGAGAATATCCGAGAGCTTACGGGATTGTGCAAGAGTATACGAGAGTATGCCAAACCTCGAAAATTGAAATATCTCTGCAGGATATGTCAAATGTACACTACACTCTTAAGCATACAACAACATACATACAACATAAATAGTCGAGTACGTGTACAAAAGAATGAAAGTGAGTAAAATGAAATGTAAAATATGCAGTGTCCACTTGTATCAAGTATATATATACGTCATTATATGAATACTAGAAAATAACGACAGCCGAGTATACGAATTTATATACACGCACTTCGAAATAGACTACAGTCCGGTAGTGCAGAGGATATATTACATAGATACAAGAGTATAATAGGAACGTTTCAAGTAGCGAAGTTTAAATATGATACGTGTAAATTTTACTGATTGGATTAGCGACGTCATGAAACACTGAAAAATTAGTGTAATCAACTGAAACATCAGTAAAATCAACTGTACGTGAAATTGGTAAGATGAACTGGATTATCCCGAATTGATGTACTAATTATAGTTACTATTGATGTACTCATTATAGTAACTGCACAATTAATAAAATAAACACAAACAGAACAAGTAATGACTTTGTTGTACAACACAGTGCTTGATCAGTTAAGGTACATTTGTTTCACAGTGACGTAACTTCTGTTTCTTTAATATTTATGAAAAAAGTAACAAGCGTTGCGTCCTTCTCAACCCCGCCAGCTCCAATCGTTTTTGAAATGACTCAGATGTTATATTTTCTGCATACAATTTGCTGGAATCTTGATAACTAGAAAATTATCATATGTATATAACTTCAGAATTGTTTAGTCACAATTGAGTTCTAATGTTATTATATTCCGACTGTTATATTCAAATTTCATTATTCATTTACATATTTATGAGGACTGACAACTCTTGAAAGTTCTAATAAAGATGTTTTCAAATATAAAGTGGAGCGAATAAGCATTCGAGTACAACATTAAATTTGAAAGACGGGGAAAACTTGCTTGTCCTGTCAATGAAACGCGTATGTGCTTCCATTATTTTAATTAGCATTTCAAGTTTACTTAGTCGAAAGCAATATGCATGTTGGCAGTGGTTCAAACAAGATATTTTGCTGTTTGCAGCAGTGTATATGTATAAAAATATTTGAATATATATTTTTATAATTGGAAAATGCTTGACGGATTTTTCCAGCATCACTACACTGATTTTCATCGTGCATTTTCATTAGAGTTTATTAATGTATCGCTCGAAGTATAGAAAACCTGCAAAGTATACGAGAGTATACAAACCCTCGAAAATTTGATTTACTCTAACGCAGAGTATACGAGAGTATACGAACTCTTGTACATTTAGTGAATCTTGAGTATCTGTGTTGGAGTACACGATTATTCGCCAGAAAGACAAGAATACTCTGCGCGTACACGGTAGTGTATATGAACCCTCGGAAATTCTATCAACTTTATAGAGTGTACGGAAGTATACGAACACTCGAAAAAATTTAATATGTGTGGAGTATATATATATATATATTATATATATATATATATTCCACTGTGAGAGTATACGATACCTTGCTCGAAATGTAAAAAAAACTGCAAAGTATGCAGGAGTATACAAGTCATCGAAAATTTAATTTACTTTTATGCAAAGTATACGAGAGTAGATGAACCCTTGAAAATTTGATTGACTTCAACGCAGAGTATCCAAGGGTATACAAACCCTTAAAAATTTAATTGACTTCAATTCAGAGTATACTAGAGTATACAAACTCTCGTATATTTCATGAATATTAAGTATTTGTGTGGGAGTACACGAGAGTATGCATGTCCCTGAAGTCCTTAGAAATTTGGAAATTCCAGAGTACTTTAGAGTATACAGAGTACACGAGTATGATCCGATATGATAAAACATGCATTCACGAAGCAACATGTGTCTCTTGTGCGAGAACATTGACGTACACTTTATTTTATTCAATGCGACATGGCCACGACCTCTATATGATTTTTTTTGTCTTTTCTTTTTGCATTTCTGCATAATCAAAATTTTTAATATCCCCTCAGCTCTGCTTGAAAATACCGAGCAGCAACCTTAGTGTGTAGCAACCCTGATCACCGTCATTTTAATGGCCCTGATCACCGTCATTTTAATGGTGCGAGCTGAAGCAAGTATTTCTTCTGACGTCTAAAAATTCGTAAAAAAATACTTCCTCTATATTGAAGTAGTTTTTCTGTCAAAAACTAAAATAATCAGTCATTCACCATAAGAAAAACGTCCCATCTCGCACACGAGTAATAACGATATATCTTATGTGGCATGTCCGTGTGTCAGTCGCCCACAATTACTTCACTGCTCAAGTGACACTGAGTGACACCAAACGTAACCTTACTTCCCAGATTCATAAACAATCACTTTTCTCGAAAAAATTCGGTTATTTATCGCGGTTCGCGTTAAGTCCGAAGTCATGGTTGAATATGTCCTTCATTTCTGAAGAATCCCCGAGACCGAAAAACTTCAGTTCTTCGATGATTTTCAACCCCAAAGTACCCCCTTATTTTATAATTCTTGATATAAAAAAAAACAGCCCAATTTCGCATTATTTTGAAAGAGGAGAGCGTCCTCTTTCCAAAACAACTTTTCTTTTTGCATTTTTTTAAAACCTTTTTTCGCGTCCGGAAGCCAAAGTGGACCATTACCGATTCGTGATCTCACTTGTGCACGCAGATATATCAGCAATGCAGACGCAATGTGCTTTTATTTCGTAAGAACACGAAAAATAAGCTGTAAATGTGTACGCGCCAATCAAAATTAATCATGCGCGAGAGAGCCCGGCGGGAAATATTCAAAATTTGAATGATGACTATTCACATACTTGTTATTTGATTCTTAATTTGTATGATTTGAACAACTTTATTAATATTTCGTGAATCACATATTTCACAACAAAGAAATACATAGATAAATATTTTGATGTAGTACACAATATATTTAGGCATTCTCTTCGAGAAATTCACAATTTCAATATTTAAATTCTAATCAGAGACGACTGAGTAAAAATACTTAGAAATAATACTTGAGTAGTATAGCTGTGCTGACTTTGGAACCCCCCATCACTCCACGCTGACTTTGGGACCCCCCACCACTCCACCCAAGCCCCTCCCCTATCCCCGCGTCCCCCTCACCCAAGACCCCCCCCCTCGCGCGGTCGGTAACTTGCCCCCAACGGTAATATATCAGTAATTTACCCCTAATCGGTCGATTACCTAGCTTTTTAATTCATGCACGATGAATGATCGAGGGTCGATATTTTTCGATAACGCGTTGAAAATGCGCACGCGCGTTCACACGCGCGCGAA
>JAPYZK010005962.1:0-12246 GCA_030522785.1 Platygaster equestris
AATTCCGAAAAACCAACCATTCGGGCGGTTTTCCATTCGGCAAAGTTTGCATGAAAAGATCCAAAACCACAGGATGACCTTTCAAAACCGAACTCATGTGCTCCGTCACACTCTCGATCGTGACCGTTGGATCGTTTACAAAATTCGGTATCGCCTGCATTACTTTCGCCAAACGCGATGGCTGTTTTGCGAAATAAATTTGAGCCACTTCTACGAACTCCTGTAAACAAAACAATTCTGATGAAAATGAAATTAATATAATTAATTACCTCTCTAACACAAAGTTTCCCTCACCTTCATTTTACGCAACATTTCATATTCCACAGATTTTCCGGCTTTCGAAGCTTGCCGCGGCGTAAGAATCAGCAAAAGATCCGAGCAAAGTTCCGGATACGATTTCAATGTTTCGCTAACTTGCTTGTACATGTCCACCGCTAACCGATCCCTTTCTTCGTCGTTCGCTTCGACGCAATCGATTGCGTGCGAAAATTTGCTGATAATTCCCTGAGCTGATCGGCAATTTTCCAGGTCATTGGGTTCGACGACTGAGTTCAATTTTTGCCAAAAAGATGCCACGTATTCTGGAGAAAAATTTTTTTTTATAATAATCCGGATTTTACAGCCAGCCTGGTAATTTCGAATTACTGCAATTTTGGATCGGTAATAAATAAAAAATAATAGTGTACTATGTTCTAAAGGGCAAAACGTTTTTTTGGATAGTGGAATATGAGTCCAAAACAACTTTTTGTTGGCACATACGATACTTTATACACCGAAGGCAATAGAACGGTTTTTCGGGCCCGAGCAGGGCAATAAAGGACCGTTTACTGCACTGAGGCGAAAAGAAAAAATTATTTACTGGAAAGTCTTCCGTCGCGATTTTTCTCATTTTCGGCTTCAACGAGCCTTTTTATATTTTCCACTTCTCGAGCTCGTTGCGCTTTTTTCCTGTTCGTCGGATCTTTTTTTACAGTTGTGCATGCGATAAACAATTCTGCGATATCTTCCTCGTCGTCCTAAAAAAAGTAATAAAAAAAATAAACCATACAATTCATGGAAAATCATATAAAAATGATGCCCTAAATAACAAATTTTCTAAAATTATAATACTCAATTTCACATTAAAAAATCCGAAACAATGTTTTGACTGTTAACTTCCGTATAATTTCAATGTAATGATAAATAATTTATAATTTATCATTATTTTTATTTCATATTTTTTTATTTACTTTTTTTTATAATTTTAAACTTAAATTTTCTACCCTAGAGAGTAAAATGTTCGTTTTTTACACAGGAGACAAAACAAGCTTTTTTTATGACTGGGAGGTGAAATGGCAGAAGCTCAATTTAGTTGAATAAAATTTTTCAGAAATGAAAAAATACGAAAATTTACCCCTTTGACAGATGAAGCTGAATCGTCCTCAGTTTTTGAACCACTTTCGCTGCGACTTTTTGACCTCGAACTTGGTGTTTCGGAAGAAGGGCTTTTCGACCCTTGGGTCATCAACTTCTTATTTTCCGCGCTTCGGATTTTCGCCAAGCGTTGAGCGGGTTTTCTCAACTCTGGCAGTTTTTCGGCTTCACTGCTAACAAAACGAAAAAAATGAGTAAATACATAAATGCATACTAAAACGAATTATAAAAATAAAACTAACGCGATTTTTTGGAACTTGAATATATGTACTTTTTTGACCCCAGTGAAACTGTATAAAAATAAAAAATACGACATTTTTGAAAATTGATAGAATAGAAAATATTTTCTAACCCAACTCTAGTGATTCTAGTTTTTATAAAAGCCCTATAAAAAATTTTCATCAAAATTTTTATAAGGTCGGTTTTATAAAAGTTTCATAAAATTTGCATTTTTTATAAAGTGATTTTACAAAAGTTTTACAAAAAAATTTTTTTTAATAAAACTTTTTAAAATTGTTTTAATAAAAAAACGGATGAATGGTATAAAAATTTTAAAGATTTCATAAAAAAACTTTTTTTATGAAGTTTTTATAAATCACTCTACAAAAATCGAAAATTTTATACAACTTTTATAAAATCGACCTTATAAAAAAACGAATTTTTATAATTAATCCACTGATTTTATAAAAATGTTGCTTGTTTTTATAAAAACTACAATCACTAGGGAAGTTTTAACAAAAAAATACTGCAATTCGAATTGGAAAAATCTAAAATCTCTTAATTGATGCATTACAATCTTAAAAAATCATGTCCCAGTAAATTGAACTTGAAAATTCAAATACTGCAATATTGCAATAATAAAAGCGCGTAGAAGGAAGAAATCACATTTCCGAAAGTATAAAATTTGGAAGTTCAATCTTCAAATATTGTATGATTTCTGAGGATTTTAAAAGTTCTATCAATTTTAAGGAGTCTTGGGGACAAAGTCTGAAACTAACAGACATCAAAATTTCAACACACTCATCCAAAAACTTGAGAATTTCCAATTTCGAATTCAAGAAAACCCCGAGTTTCAACAAAAAAATTTACATGAATATTTCCAAAAACTTAATACAACAGACATTTAGGAATATGAAAATTCACATCCAAAAAAAAAATCCTTCGAAAATTCGTTATTTTCCACATAATTCGATCTTTTCATAAATTGAAAAGTGCATTCAGTTTTCAATCAAAAAATTTCTAACATTAAAAATCATTTACTCTTTTTGTTCAGAAGAAGTCGACGCGATCGGATCATCCCTGACGGTTAATTTCATCGTTTCCTTCTCAGGAATGTCAATCAAAACATTGACACATGGATTCAACAATGAATGATTCTGAGGAATTTCCATATGACATAATTCTATGCACTCTTTCATCCATGCCCTTTTGAACCTTTTTTTCTCCAGTTCGTCCTAGAAAAGCATATTTCATACTGGTATTAACAAAAGAGCCGCGGTAGCTTGGTGGTCAAGCCACCAAGCGGGGTCAGATTTTTTTCTGTAGTTTTTCTGCTCAGAAAAAATTCGCTGATTGCCAAAAGAGAATTCGAACTTTTACATCCGAGCTTTTTTTATACCGCCGCTTGGTTTTTCTATGGTTTCCCAAGCGAGACAATGCGGGGTTGCAAAAACCCATACACTCGTCTCTTGATTTAGTAGAGGGCCAAACATTTGATTTGGGAACCTTTTCCCTCTCGTGCCCTGTCCCCACCGTACCGCCACAGTGTCCGCCATCTTGCCCGCGAAATTCAAAATTGACCATTTATAGCTGTAACGTACAAGCTATTCCAAAAACATTTTTCTCGCTGAGCGCGGTGATGGGGATCCCCTCTCGCCGCTGCTAAATCGAATGTCTGAATTACGGATCAGGCTACTAAATCAAGAGGCAAGTGTAGTTGACGTGGATACCGGTCAAAAATAGTATGATATAGGAAAGGAAGGAATTGGTAGGAATTTTGAGGTTAGAGTTGGGAGAGTTTGACGTTTCGATATATGTCGAGTCGCTCGTCCGCCATCTTTTTTCCATTACCCGTGCGTTAAACGTCGCTAAACTGAGCGTGAGTGAGTAAATAGCTATAGGTCGTTAAGATGAGCGTGGGCGAACAGCTTATTCGCCCACTCGTGGGCGAACGAGTTCATCAGCGAAAATGTCACATGAATATGATAAAAATACGTCTAAAAACAGTGTTTCCATACCTCGGTCATTCTCCAAAATGGTGGTAATAAAGCCCATTGTTTTGTTGGAGCTATTGAAATCAGATCATTAAAATCAAATACATGCGTGACGACCGGCAGTTGCTGAGACGTAAGATATTGCTGCAAAAAAAATTATCGATCACATTTTTGAAATACAAATACAAATAATGTAAGCGAAGCCTAGAACAAATTTCTATTAGTTCGATTTGGGAAATTCTGGATCAAAATTCGAAAGTGAAATTTTCAAACACTAAATCTCACAAATTTTGTAAAATGTGTTCAAGTTTCAAAAACTAACGAATTCATTTTTTAAATCGGAAAATTTGTAAACAATTTCAAAATTTCAATTTTGGAAAATCGAATTGAAAACTCAAATCTCTCAATTATTGTGCTTCACTCGGATCTATAATATTCAAAATTAATAATTAACAAAAAAATACTTTACATTACTTACGAAACTTTACTTCAATCAACTAAAGTATTTCTTAATCGAAATGATTGACAAAATTTATTTTGGTCTCCCCGTCATCAATTATTTAAGGAAAATTAAGAAAAAAACGAAAAAAAAAGCAACAAATCTTGAAATTACCGTGACAATATTGTTCTTAGAAGATCTGGCGCTTGTAGGTGCACATTTTAGAATGTGTCGAAGAAGAGGGTCAAATTTCCTGGCTGGCAGAAGAATCTTTTGTATCCAACCAATTGTATCTATAAGTTTGTACCTTCTACCATCGAATAGTTTTTTTTGACTCCTAAAGTAAGGTAAAAATTGTTCCAGGCCCAAAACCATCAACCTGAACAACAACATATTATTCCATCAATTTATAAAGAGTTGAAATTCATAACAGGAAGTTTTTCGCAATAAAAAATGGATTTTCTTCACTCAAGAAATAGAAAATAAAATATGTATGTGTATAGTAAAAATAAAGAAAATATATAATAGAAAATGAAATATATCATAAAATATACAATATAGGAACGAAAAACAAAATCTCTCACCCTAGGGTTCCAACATAGACTTTCGTACCCTAGGGAGTAAAATTGGACTTTTCACTTCAAGGTGCATTCATTATTTTCTACAATACAAAAGAAGGATGTTGTGCACTCAAGGGATGCAAACAAAAATTCGTAAGGTAAGAACAATCAACGAAACTTTACACCAAAGGGTTCCAAAATGAACTTTTATACCCTAGGGAGTAAAATAGTGCTATGCATACTGCACACTCAATTTTGGAAGTTTCGATAGTTCTGGCAATTTCGAGAATTGTGGGGATTTTGAGAATGTTAGAAATTTATATAATTTAGGAAATGTTGATTATTTCGAGAATTGAGAATTTTTCAAACATGTTGGATATTCAGACAATCTTCAAGAATTCGAATATTCTGGAAATTTTGAAAATGTTGAGTATTTTGAAATTTTAGAAGTTTTACTTAATTAGAAGTTTTAACAATTTGAGAAACTTTGGAAATTTTGAGGAGTTAAACAATGCTGATAATTTTTGAAATTTTGCGAATATACAAAAAAAGGAACGAAAAAAAAGATGAAAAAAGAAAGTATAAAACTTAAGCAAGTTTTATGAAATTTGTATTTTGCATCAATTCTTTGTAAATTACGAAAGTTTTAGAAATTATAGAAATTTCGAGTAATTTGATGGTACTGAGATTTTTGGGAATTTGGCTGATTTCGAGGATGTGAGAAATTTTGCTTATTTAAAAAATTTTGGTAATTGTAAGAATTTCGGAGATTTTGAAAGCTCAAAAATTCTGGAAGTACCAGCAATTTCGAGAATTTTGAAAATTTTCGAGATTTTGAGAATGTTAGAAGTTTGGATGATTTCGGAAATTTCGATAGTAATAAAATTTTCATACAATACGTCGAAACCATTTTGGAAATTTTTCAAAAAATTACGTAAAAACCAAAAATAACTGAAAAATTTGTTCACTCGCCTTTCTTCGGACGGAAAATAAGGAATTTTCGTCCAACTATCGATTGCGACCCTTAAAAAATGTGGAGGAAGTAAGTCCGGAAATGTCAAAGCTTTGCAATTGAGCATCAAAGTTTTCAATTTCGGATGAAATCTCGGCATGTAAGATTGTCTCCCTGAGCGATGAATCAAGTCCACTTTGATTTCGTCCATCACAAAATTCGAGTACTCCTGACGAAAATCGGGATCCGCGAGCATCGTTTCCCAAGAATTCACCGCAGAAATCGCATCATCGAGGGCGGGTACATTACACACGGAATGATTCTCAGGGCTCTGATGTTTAATAAAACTGCAAAAACGTAATTAATAAAAAACTCAATTCTAGACTCGCAGAATATTTGAATTTTCGAAGTTGACTTTCTGTAATGAACACACTGAGATTACAAATTTTTTTGCATTCTATACGATTTAGTAATACAATCTTCAAATGTATCTACTACAGTTCTATTAATTCAGCAAGTTACAGAATTTTTTTTTTTTAATATTCCATACTTTTGATTTTTTAAATTCAAGAATATTCAGTTTGATTAATAAATTAGCCCCATACTTGTTGGAAATAAAAATAAGAGAATGTCTGAAAAGTTATCGTAAGCATTTAGTTAATTCAAATAATGACCCTAATGATTGTAGTTCTTTTATATGATTTTATAGGATTTGAAAATTTTTCACCTCAAATTGAAAATAAGCATCCAAATTGACATAGATTTGATTGACAATAAAGTTGACTATCGGATTTCTGATGCAAAGGTCGCAAGTTCAAATCCCGCTGCCTCCAAAAAATTTTTTAATTTCTTTCGAAACGAAATTTGACCTAGAGCCTCATAAACTGATCAAAAATGGGTATATACCTTAGCAAAATGATCCAAAAAAGATTAGTAACATTTTTGCATAATTTTAAAAATGTTGAAACAATATTTTTATAAACAAAATTTTTTTATAAAACTTTTATAAAACCGACTTTACAAAAAATGTTATAAAAATTTTTTAGACGGTTTTTATAAAAACTAGAATCACTAGGGTAGGTCAACAACAAAAATATTCAATTCTTAGTAAATACGCAAATGTTTGAAATATTTTCAGCTTGACTCACTCCAAGCTGTCCAAATATCCTTTGAGAGTTGGCGCCTTTCCATGATAAAAAGGATGTCGATAACACATCAAAAACAGTTGCGTACACAATTGGACGTGTTGCATCAATTGTCTCGACAGCACAAGTTTCTGATCTTCAGGCATATCTGTTAGAAGTTCCGAGTCATCCATCACCACAATCATTCCATTATTCTAAAAACAAAAATTGGGAGTAATTTTTCGAACATTTTTGTTACCACAAGAAACTAGTGAAACATTCGTCAATTTACAAGATAGAGAAAATGAAATTGAGAGAAGCTGAAAATTTTTTGAAATGGAGAAAGGAGCATTGAAAATATACTTCTTATATTTTCGTTGAAAGAATTAAACCTGAAATTGAAAAATGAACTTAAAAAATGAAAATATGATGGCACATATAAATTATAATTACGCTTAAGCAAAAAAACGAGTGTCTGAATGCGAAATGGCTCAATTTCAAAATAATTATTTTGATGATTTTACGGCAGCAGTGGCGTTGAACAATGATTTGACAGAACTGCTGACTTGGAATAAACTTTCGTATGCTCTTTTCTTTTTCTTTGCTTCTTGGTACTTTTTTGCGTTCTTGTTGGCGAATTTACATAATATTTTCGTCACGTCGTCAACTTCTTTGCGAGGAATGAGCGCTCCACGATCTTTTCGCAATTCTTCCTTTTCATCGACTGCAAGAAAAATTTTTTTTTTTTGAATTCCATTCTGTACCTCACCCAATCTCGCAATTTTTATTTCTCGAATATACAAATTTATTCAATTTGGTAAACAAATATTTAAATCATCAAATTTTTCAATCTCCTCGAAATTTTGATGATGACGAATTCCTTTTTTTTTCTTGAAATGAAAATTGCAAGCTCTGATTTTTCAGAATTGAAGTTTTCAGAGCCAAAATAATGAATCCTCCTATTTCGAAGTTTTTTAAATATCTACGTTGGTTTTTTATTGATCTTCTGTATTCATTTTCTTTTAATTCTTTATCAGTTAATTAATTTTATCATTATTTTATTACTACTTATTAATTGAAAACGTTTATTTATCACTGGGTTGTTGATTCAAAGAAAAATCCACTTTTTTAGATGTTCCCAGTCAGTTTTTGTTATTAATCGGTATTTAAAATTTTTTTTGCGGAAAAAAAATCCACCGAGCCGGGAGTCGAACCCAGGACCTCCCAATTTGACTACTTATCAATTTTTCTTCTTCAATTTGACTTACAATGAGTTTCTTCCTTCTCCACCTCCTGCATATGATCATACTCAGGATCCGCTTCAGGGTCATCCTCAATTCTCGCTTCTTCAGGAGCTGAATCATTCTTCAAGCCAGTTAAAAAATTAAAATAATCCATGTCTACACTAGCATCCATCACTTCGTCATCCGGAGGTTGGAAATTATTCAAAAGTTCTTCGAAAGCAGTTTCGCTCAAAATCAATTTCGATCGTGTTCTTTGACCAATGGCTTCTTTTTCGGCCCGAACTGTCGCGAAATCCGTGTCCGTCGTTTCGGGAACACTAAAAACGACATGAACTTTTGAGTCACTTTCCACATTTTATTTAAGGTGAAAAAATTATAGTGTAACAAAATGAAAAATGAATTTCAATGTATGTACGTTCATAATCTGGATCCCTCCCAAGGAACTACGAAAATAAATTCAAAAATAAATGGATGCTGAATACTTGAAAATGTATTATCACGAAACCAATTGAATTACACACTTCGGAATTTTGAAAATTCCTTCCTCATTGTGAGTTTCATTTTCAGGTTGAGCTGAATTGTATAAAAATGGAGCGAAATCTTCTGACTCCATATCAACTTCTGGGGGAAATTCAGCATCTTTCTCTTCATCCTCTTCGTCTTCATCTTCGTCAATTGGGACATATTCTTCATCCGAGGAATCTTCGTCAAGCTCTTTTTTTATTAAAGCATTAACGACTGGGGAAGTTGCACCCATCACCACAGCAATTGGTGGAATATCCGGTTGTGGAATTGCCAATTCTCTGAAAATAAATGTCCCTTTAAAATTAATTTCCTCTTTCTAAAAATACTCTATAATTGGGAGTTTTCTGTACTTGAAAAAAAAAAATTACATGTACAGCTAGGACTTTATTGCATTGAAATTACTAAAATTAGAAATTTACCATATTTCAGAAATTTCTATCAAGAGTTAGCTATAATGAAAATAAAAATCAAGAGTCTATTTAGAAGATTTACACATTTGAAATTCAATCGTGGGACAAATTTTCATTTTAAATATGGTCAAAATTTCTTTTTCAGTTCTATAGAAACAAAAAAAAAACCATGTTTCTCAATATTCCCAGTCAGTTTTGTTCTTAACTGACAATTAAAATGGTTTTTGCGAGAAAAAAAAATCCACCGAGCCGGGAATCGAACCCAGGACCTCCCAATTTTATGACGGGTGCTTTAACCAATTGAGCTACTTCAGATCACTGGGAAACCTTTCACTTCAAGTTTTGAAGTTCGAAGTTTGAGGTCCTGGGTTCGATTCCCGGCTTAGTGGATTTTTTTTCTCGCAAAAACCATTTTTATTGTCAATTAAGAACAAAACTGACTGGAAATATCGAAAAACATGGATTTTTATTTGCATTAACAACCCAGTGATAAAGAAACGTCTTCTATTCTATAAAAAAAATTACTTTGCTTTAGCCCGTGTGATTTTGGGCTCGAAAACAATCTCCTTTTGTTCGTCCTTGTTCATTTTTTTTTGCACCATCATTTGAACTTGCTCATTCGTAATGACGTGCTTTAGAAGGCTTTTCACATTTATCGCTGTGAGATTTGCTTTCTCGGCTTTAACTTCCCATTGATGTTCCATGTCTTCATCGATCGCTTCTACGGAGCCACTCTCCTTTTTCAAATTTTGTATCATTTTTGAGGTCTGATTGTAGTCGACGTTGATTTGCAAATTCATGCTGCCCGGGCCTTTCGAGTCGAAAAATACAGGATCACTCATTTTCTTGATTCTACAAATAAAATTATCAGTATTATACACCATCAGTGATAATGGTATCACTCGGTGGTATAAAATATTTTAGAAATTACCTATACACGATGACTAGAAGAAAAAACTTCTTTGTTTTTGAAATAATTCGTAACTTTTTGTTTCTTTTCTCTCAGAATCTTCATTTGGGCGAAATTTTAAAAATAGTCTATATTTTTTACATGTATTGTATGACATTAAAACAAAATCAAAACCTGATACGAAGTATAGTTAGATAAATCCAGAATAAATCCAAGTTACGAGATTGACAATGAATAATGTTAATCTTAACAATCGGAAAAATTTTCTTTCAAAATTCTAGGTTTCTAGAAGTTTCCACAAAGTTTCGACATTTTGTGAATGTAAATAAACCGTGTGTACCAAAATCGATACTTATACACTTTCTGGTTTTCCAAAAAAACAAAACACTAATTTTTATGAAGTCCATCGCAATGCTATATAAATGAGAAACATAATACTTTTTCAAAAATCTGTGTTTCGAAACCTGGAACACTCTCACCTTTCCAAATGATTGTACGAGTTACGAAATGGCCATCAGGAATAAAACTGCATCAGACTTCGACAACAAACTGCAACAAACTGCAAGCGGACGCGTTACTATTCGTAAAAATCGTGATGATATTTTTATCGAGCCCTGAATTATTTGTGACTGATTGTTTGTCATGTCATGTTTGTCATATCGCTAAAATTCGCGGCATTACTAAAGTTACAGTAAGTACTGCTTTATTAGCTTTATCATTGTTTTTTATTTTTATTATCGTCCGTCGCCGGCGTCGCGCACAATTCTTGCCTTTCCCGCTAAATTAAAGAGACCTACAGTAATTCACTTTCTATCACTTTCATTGGTGCATAGCATATACCATTTTTCCGCCATATTGAAATATAAAAAAGACTTTGAGACCTATATTTCACACGCGACCTCGTTCTTTCGCTTACTTTCACTCTCTCTGTTCGTGGGTCGTTCCAGTTATTTATACATACTTTTGTTATCTAGTAGTGTATACAGTAATAAAATAAACATATATATATATCGGTTCACGTAACAATTTATTAGTTTCAATTGGTTCCAATCATTCCAAGTTTCATTGAAAGCCACTGTTGCATGTGGTTTCACGAGAAAACAACCGCGACAGTGACAAATTGAAAAATGTGTTCAATCGCACTCGTTTCCAATTACCTGGAAACTTACGAAGGCAGAGATAAATTTTTAAGAATTCTGTCGTATGCGGCAAAACTGATTTCCGGGATTCCTTCAAATACCACTCCAAAAGGCTTGACAAGTGAAAATTTAAAAAAATTGGCTAGTGAATTGAGCAAGTGTCGGGTAATTTTGAGATTGCTTGATGATGTCCCCGCTTTACACGCTGCAATTACTTATCCGTGGTGCGAAAAACCGGTGAGTTAACGAAAATATTATTTGTTCACTAGCAACAGCAAGTGTCTCCGGGATTGATATACCCGGATTTGCCTTGCCCCTCCTTCGCCCACTCCCGCCGTTCACGCCCACTGACGTTTTGAATTTTCTCATTAGTTCTCGTTGTCGTGCAGTTTCGTGCGACCTCGGCCCTAACTCGGCACTCCTCGTTCCGAGTTCGTTTCTCTCAAATCAAGTAGCGGCTCTAGTTTTAAAGGAGCCCGTCGTCTGCCCGTCCCATAATGTAAAAATCGCGTGAACATTCTTTTTATTCACACCCTCGATGCTGCTCACCTCCCACTACTGAGGTTGCAATTTCGGAATAAAAAATATCAATAATTGTAACATGCAGAATTTTGTCAATTTTCATTCCCGTCTTTGGGAATTTCGAATGCTATACATTCTAAGAGTCATAAATTTGGGAAAGCAGAGTGCCAAAGTTACGAGAATTTCTCAAACAGATAAGTTTCTGTACTTACGCACTTTTGAATTTCAATAATTCGACAATATATATGAAATCTGAAATTGAACGAAAGGAAATTGCCGATGTCATGACTTGAATATGGATATAATGAAAAATGAAAAAATAAAAACTTGTGATGAATTATCGATAGTTAATTCTTTATCACGAAAAAACGCATAATTGAAGTTTAATTTGTCCCTGTTTTTTCTCAAAGCAAAAAATTAATAAATGAAAATATGTTGCAGTTGATAAAAATTATTTGATAAAATTAATTAATTTATTATATTGATTTTTTATGAAATAATGATATGTTGATATGATTCCTTTGTCTGGAAATTTTTTATTGATCTTTACACAGTATGATCAAGATATGAAAACTAGATGTGAATTTAATATTGGAAATTTTCGATCTTAATATTAAATGACAAGTGTTCACGTTGTAACAATTATAGTTTCATAAATTCTTCGCTATTATTAGCGTTAAATTTCACAAATTTCACAGTTACGTTATTAACGAGTTACAGATTAATCAAATTCAGGTTTACGGTTATTATGAGTTAAATTTCAACAGTCTCTTCGAATTCTATTTCTCCGTTCGC
>JAPYZK010005966.1:0-24540 GCA_030522785.1 Platygaster equestris
AAAATGAGTGACAGTTGGAATTTTACTCAAAATTAGTGAAATTTTTCTAATTTTTTTTTTTAATTAGAAAAATTAGGGGGGGAAGAAAGAGATCTAATATGAGTGGAATTTTACTCATTTTGAGTGAGATTTATATTAAGTCTTGATTTGCAGGATTTGCACTTAAATTGAGTGAGTCTTTACTTGGATAAATTCAGAGACGTGTACAGGGTGTTCTGAAGTCACTGTTGGAGTGGGAAATTGTAGATTTGTGAGAAGGAAAAGGTTTCCCTTCGGTATTTTTAGAAAATCGCGAAATTGAGGTAGTTGAATGTTGAACATTTTCTGAACTTATATCAGTTGACCGAATTATGTGAAATATTAGGGATTTTTTTTTAATTCCGGGGATTGGTGAACTTCGGAAGATTTTTTGGAATTCTGATAATATACATAAATTCGAATATTTGGGAAAATTTTGAGTTTTTTTTTTCAACTTTGGAATGTTTGTGATTTTTTTGACGAGGGAGATAATAATGTGGCAGAATTTAGAGATTTTTGAATCTTTACAAACACCTAAATCTTTTTTGGAATTTTTGGATTGAAAAATGTATGCAAAGGAATTTTTAAAAATATTTCAACAAGATGATCTTTTTTTTCAAACTTGAAAAATTCGCAATTTTCGCAATTCGAGAATCTTGAGACAAATTGAAATTTATTTGAAAATTTCGAAAATGTTGAAAATTATCAAAAATCTCGAAAATCGGCTAATTCGAAAAATGTTGTCACAGAAAAATATTTAAAAATAAGGAAAGGTCATCAACATTGGAAAAAAATCAAATTTTTTTCGAATCCGGAAAATTTTCAATATATACGAAATTTTGGGAATTTTGAAATCTGTGCAGATATCCAAATTCTGGGAATTTTTGACCTTAGGAAAATTTGTTGGAGTTTTGCGAATATCCAAAAATCTGAATATTCGTAAAAGTCAACACTTGTATAAACTTGATTTTTCTTGGAATTCATGATTCTGTCGACGAGTGAAACAATAAGTTAGCAGGATTTGAAAATTTTCACATCTTTACGAACATTGAAATTTTTGTCGAAATTTTAGTTTCTTAAAATTTGAAATTTCAAAATAATTCGTGAGAATTTTAAATCTTTCAGAATATTTAGACATGATTGAAGTTTTTTTTTCTTGAAAAATTCGTAACTTTCGCAGTTTAGAAATCTTCGGAGAAATAAAATTTTTTTAAATTTTAAGTTGTTAGAAATTATCGGAAATTGCCAATTTCCAATAATTTACAATAAAATCCGGAAAACTTGCAGTGTATCCGAAATTTTTGGAATTTTGGAAACCGTGCAGGTCAAAACATTCTCCAGAATTCTAAAAAATTCGAAAATCATAAAAACTGTTTGAATTGAGTAAAAAATACCTCTTCTCCTAGAATGTTACAAAATCATCAATTTTAACGGATCTCCAAAAAACCCAAATGCTGAAAGATTCCAGTTTTTTCGAATTCTGTCGACAGTTTGAATTTTTCCAAAATGTTGAAAAATTCCACACTATCGCAGAAATGCCAAACATTCGCAAAATTCAAAAGTAATCTTAAATTTCGCAAATAAAGCAATATTTCCCGAATAAAATAAAGATTCGTAACATGCTATAAAATTCGGAAAACTGGCGTTGATTCAGACATTTTTAACATTCAATATAAAATCAGTTATAACTTCTTCAATTCCAAAATTTCCAAAAACGACATAAAAACTGTCCCAAAATCCGATGTACTCGTAAAATCTCTAATTTTCTGCTCTTACGTTGTCTTCAAGACACCCCATGAAAAAAAAACATCCGCTAGCAAAAAAACAATTAAACCTCCCCCCCCCCCCGCCCCTCCCCTCCCGATGCTCAATTCTCAATGACTTCCATCATCTTCCGCAATGATTCACCCACATTTCGTCACCGTCTCATCATGCTCTCTCCGCATGACTCAAAATCAATCCCAATTCGCCCGAATCGCAAAGATATCGAGACGAAAGAAAATCGTCGCACCGAACGTCCCTTGATTTTATCGGATTTCACGAGCGATTTCATCGCAGACGGATGATTTCACAAGCGAACAATCCCCGAACGAAAATAGTGTTCTAAAATCTAATTGAGCGAGGAACGTAGGAAAAAAGGGGGACTTTGAACATAATCTTTTGATAGGGCTGGCATCGGCGGGCTGCAGTTTCCCTTTCGAGGACTTGACGGATGCCGAGGATTCGTTAGTGAGCGACACGGAAGATAACATCGGTATTCCTCTTGATTAAGCCGGGTACAATGCGGGGATAGTTGGCAATTCTATGCCCGAAAAGCAAATCGTTGCCATTGATCGCGGCGCTCTTGGGTCGGTCTTGAGCGCCACTTTCAGCCCTTGCCTTATGGCTCATTTCTCGGTCTTATCTGACGCGCATTCAAAGTGCTTTGATGTAGTGAATGTGGGCAATGAAATAATTAGTTTAGTGCGCGGTTATGGTTGCCCGTAAATTGGTAATGGGGTTCCGGAGGTGGAGGTGGGTTTTGCTTTGGGTAGGGGGTGATGGGAGATTTTTGAGTGATGGGTGAGGTGGAGAGGGTTGGGGAGGGTGATGGAATTACGGTTTTTTGGGGTGAGGTTGAGGTGATTGATAATTTTGGAGGTTGGGTGGGAGGAAATGGAGTTTTTTTTTGGAGTGGGAGACTTTGTGGATGGAGTTGTGGGAGTTATGTGGGGGGTTGGGGGAAAAATGTTCGAGAGCGAGCGAGTGGAAAAAATGAGATTTGTACTTGATGTTTTTGGAATTGTTAGCATTTTTGGGGATGAGGGCAGAATATTTTGGTTTATTACTATTTTTGATGTGACGAAAGTTTTGTAATTGGTGAAGTTTTCGGACCTTCGGGATTTTTCGAGCTTTGGAATTTTGACATGTTTGTGAGTGTTTTTAAATTTACGAGATTTGATTATTATTTTGAGTTGTTAGAATTTTTGGAGTGCTTGAAATTTTTTGCATTGTTAGAGTTGTTAACATTTTCGGAATTTTTGAAATTTTAGAAGTTTTTGATTTGTTTGAACTTCTCAAAACCTGCAAAATTAGCAGAATTGTTAAAAATTTATGAATTTTTGAACTTCAAGGATTTTTTAACATTTTTAAACAATTGTGAATTCTTGACATTTTCAGGATTAACAAAATTTTTTGGGTTCACACAATTTTTGTGAGTTTTACAGTAAATTATCAGAATGTTTTCGAATTCTAAAGATTTTTTGTAGTTTTAGTTTCCTGAAAATTATCGAAATTCCCATTATTCTTTGAATATTTGAAATTTTCGAAATCTTCGGATTTTTAACTTGCGAAATTTTCAAAATTGTTGGAAATTCATAATTCTCTAAATTTTCAGAATTTTAAGAAATTCTTGAACAATCCGAAATTATTGGATTTTTTCTGATTTCCAAAATTTTTCGAGTTTACGGAATTTTCAATATTTTCACAATTCTCAAAATGTTTGAAAATTCTACAGTTTTTTGAAAGTTTTAGCAGCATGAAAATTTCTAAAATTCCCATAATTCTCAGAATTTTCAGAATTTACAAATTCTCAGAATTTTCAGAATTTCCAAATTCTCGGAAATTTTAGAATTCTGAACCATTGAAAAATTCGTTAATCTAAAAATTTTATGCAATTTTGAAAATTTAGGTACAAAAAATGAAAATTCTCGAAATTTTCAGAATTTACAAAATTTTTTCGAGTCCACAAAATTTTTGAAATTGTTACGATTCTCAAATTTTTTAAGATTCTCAAGATTTGTAAAAATTTTTAGAATCGTCCAAAATTTCTTAACTCTTAGAAATCTCAAAATTTTCAGTATTTTTAAAATTCAAAAAATCATCGAATGTTCGAAATACTCAAAACTCACGAAATTCTCCGAATTTCTAATAATTCGTAACTGTTCGAAATTTTTTAACATCCCAAATTCTCACAAAATTCACAATTCTTGAAATTTTCAGAATTTCCAAAATTGTTCTATTTCACATAAATTCCGAAATTATTACAACTTTTCGAATGTCCCAAGATTCTATAGATTTTTCAAATTTCCAAAATTTTCACAATTATGGAAATTTCTAAAATTTCGGGAATTTTCGGAACTTCGGAGTTTTGTAAATTTCTCGTGATCGTCGAAATCTCATAAATCATCGAAATTCTCGAAGCTCGCAGTTGACAATTTTTTTGAAATTCGGAAAATTCACACAACTCTCAACAATTGTCAAACTCACAAAAAATTTCCAAAGTTCCCACAATTTTTCAAAATTCTCAACTTACGCTTAGCATAATCAAAAAGACTCGGAAATTCACTGTGAAAATGAAGAAACCAGAAAAAATTAACGTCATGAATTCAAACAACAAAAAAGCTCATTACGGAAGTCAGATAAAATTAAAGAAAAATGTCTGAGATCACTGGCGAGTCTAAAGCTTCATAAAAGATGTATGGAACTTGAGAAAGGCAGAAAACGAATGAGTACATAAACGCTGCATTTTTCCTGCGTTGCTATGAAAGATATACCGAAAAAATGAAGAGAAGTAGCAAAAATTAGAATACATAGAAAAATCATTTCCTACAGTTCCTTTTTTTCCAATTATCACCAAAATAAAAATATATCACCAAAATTAAACTATATCAACTATATTGAACTATATCCTCAACATAATTCCCCTTTTTCCAAAATTCGTCCTCATTTCCAGCACATGACCCATATTTCCAAAGCGTTTCGCAAACTCTTCAAAACTCGAGTGACGTTGCGTTGAGCTAAGTGCACAGGCGTCATCTTCTTCCAAGACTATGAATATTCATCAGTTCTAACTGTGTCATTTCAATTTTCGAAATGGACAATCCATTGATAGTAATTGAGCGCCAATAAACGCATTCTGTCGACAGAATTCCGCTATCCCCGCGTCGTTCCCGCGCCGTACGAGCTTGAAAATCGTTTTCTGTTTAGTTAAAATGTTACGTATCGTCGCTGCCCTCGCGATCCTCGCTTCTCGTTTGGTCCTAACTTTTGGTGTCATAAAAAAATTCCCTATCTGGTCGTATTAGACGATTTTTTCACCTCCCTAACCTCAAAATTGGTGGTTCAGATAATTTTTCCGGCTCCCCTAAAATTGGCGATTGCTCCCTAGTGATGTAGCATGACGTGTCATGGAATTTTTCGTCACATGACCGTCATGACTGTCACAAAAAAATCCTCTATAATTGTGGTTTCGAGAGTTGATATTACCATTATTTATATAATTGTGCATCTCAACACTGAGTGACATTTTTTGATATACGCTTCAGCAGTCTGAACTCGAAAAATGCATCTCGAGAAAATTATCCTACATTTATATAAGAATTATTCATGTATATAGACCTATTTCCTCTTGAACTTCGGAGACATTATTTTAAATTTTGTTTTTATCACCTCCCTTGTTAGCAATGAAAGTTTCCAGGAACGTTCATCAACGTTTCCGAAACATTTCTAAAACCTTCAAATGTCTCGTTTCAAAGCTTCGTGCAACATGTTTAAAACGTTTGTTGAAACGTTTTGAGAACATTTGCCAGTCGTTTCATAAACGTTGTATTTAAAACCTTTCAAACTTTTTTAATACAACGTTTCTGAAACGATTGACAATCGTTTTGAAAAAGTTATAATAAAAACGTTTCAGAAACGTTTTACCAACCTTTAAAACCGGTGCTAACTGGGCATTCAACAATTTGGAAGGAAACAAGTATATAAATTTTGTAGACATTCAGATTTGAATAAAATTCTCATTGTTTGGAAATTTGTTCAGAATTTTCTCGAATATTTTGGTTGCATGTGTAAAAGTAAAGTTTCTGGCGAATTTTTTCGAGAACGAAAAACAACGGCACAAAAAAAATGAGACAACTGGTAGTATATGTTATACAGTAACTAGTTAGTAGATAATATATAATTATATTACATGACAAAGTTCTGTCATCTAATTCGTTATATTGTTGTTAAAAATATGCTATTACAATATATCAAGAAATCATCTCAGTTAATTCTAGTTTACATCGGTATATCATATCATTTACTGATATCAATGATATACTGATACATGGACATAATTAAATTAGAAGATTATAGAAGATTATAGAAAGATTTATTTATTCGTAGTCAGTAACCTTTGGTACTTCCGATAAATTCTGAATCAGTTCGACAAATAAGATTCTGCATTTCTCTATTCAAAGTTTTTGGAATTTTTGCATTGCTGCGTCTACATAGATGCAGCATGACATGTCACGCTTGCTCATGTTATATGACATGACGTGTCACGTCGTGTGACGGAAAAAGTCGCTTCCTCACATGACCGTCACACTACATCACTATTGCTCCCTGGCACGAAAAAAATATTTTTCTCATGTTTTAGTCACTTCAGTAGTCAAAAAATACAAGTGTCTGAATAGATATAAAGATGTATATATAAATATGTGTTTTACGGTCCGTCAGTGTCGTAGGTTGGTGCAAGTTCGGAAAAGTCGATAATTAGAGGATCCTATAGATAAAATACCTCGGGAATTTTCATCGCGCGCTATGTTTGCGTTGGTAGCATCGTTTGTGTTTGGATGTCGTAGATTCTGTATTTTAATTAGCATGTCGATTGTCATTTTCATAGCAGTAACGTGCTTCCGCGCGAAATATGAAATGAGCGCGGCAGTGAAGTGCTCGCCGAATGCTTTATGAACGCTTTGGATGGCTGAGGTCTTCATTCCATAAAATGCAGTCGATTTCACACTCTAATTAGAGCGTAATTTCGTTCCCACGGGGAATTTTTTTACTGGAACATACGCCTTCGGGCGTAATTTTCAGCGAGTGCGAAGTCGTTCTTTCAAACCGTTCTTTATTGAATTTCGATTTGATTGATAAGTGGAGGATTTGAGGCGTTTCAGGTGAAATTTAGCAGAAATTTGATGGTTATTTGGATGGTCTTTCGTGTCTTTCGTGTGGATCTAAATTTTCGAGATGAACAACAGTGTGTTTTACTAAAAACGGAATTTTATGGATTTTGAATTTTTAGAGTTGACGATTTTACATTTTATGAATTTTGCAGATGACGTTGTTTTTTTATGAATTTATTTATGAATTGACTGTACGTCAATTTGCCCTGAAATTAGGGATGGGAAGTTACGCAACTGTCCTTTTCTCTCTCACAAGAGCAGTCGTTTGGCGAGAGAGAAAGAGCAATATCGCCTGAAATGCTTCATATTTTCCTCCCCCCCCCTCCCCCAAAATATCGAAATTTCGGAAAAATCACTGACTTTTCCATGACGTGGATGTGCAGGGCGTATCGGATGTCCGCACTTTATGGCGCCGGAAGTAATCCAACGACGACAGTACGGTAAAGCCGGAGACGTCTGGTCGGCCGGTGTTTTGCTCCACGTCCTCCTCACTGGCACTCTTCCATTTGTCGGCTCTCGAGACCGCCTGAGGGACGCGATATGCAGAGGCCGAGTTCAGGTACGCCGATGATTTGTATGCGACAAAATAAGCCCCAAAGATATACGGCTCTTCGCCAAAGAAAAAGAGATATTCTCCCGCGGAAAACTTCATTGTCGGAATTTTCGTCCCCTTTGAAAACTGCATTTATCGTGGTCGATTTTTGGTCCCGGAATGAGGCGATGTTTTACTGTTTTTCGTCTTTTTGCGGGGGTGGGAAATTGCGAGTCTGAGATTAGTCGTTATTTGAGGGGATGCGTTTTGTTTTTCGTCGGGGTTCGCGGGAATTTGAACTTTCGCGTCTTTCACTTGGGTTAACGAGCTTCTTTGGGACGTGATTGAAGACGTGATTTGGTGCTTGTGAAAAGCGAGTTGGGAAAGAACGAGATTCGATGATTAACGGAAATTCTGGGGGAGTTGGGTTGAGGTGGAAATGGTTTTTATGTGTTTTGGAAAGTTTTGACGATGGGTTTTTTTAAGTTTGGCCACATGATTGTGAGTCGTAGGATTTGGAGTTGTCTTAGTGCGTGGTGTTTTTTTTTAAGATGGTTTATTCGGGTGGAATAGCGTATTTTTTGTTACTGTTGACCAAAATCAGCATTTTTTATCAGTAGTGAGAGGATTATTTATTGTTTGGAATTTGATATTCGATGCAATCAGTATGGTTTTATGGATTTTTTGAAGCACGTAGAAATTTAAATTTTGATTCAAGTTTTGCTAAAATTCGAAATTGGGGAATATTTTGGATCAAAAGTTGATTCGGGATAAAACTAGGATGATTTGCGAAATATCTTGACAATTTTTGAATATTGATTGAGATTTTTTCAGCTTTTAGGGGATATATATATGTGTTGCAAATATTTCTGGTAGTATAATTTTTTTCGGATTTTTGTCTTGAATTTTGATAACGTTTTTCGAAAAAAAAAAAAAAAAAAACTATCTGATAACTTGTTCATTATTATCACCTGGTTTTTCACATGAGCCTCGTAATCTGTTCTTCAGAGTTGCTTATGTAGTTTCGAAGAGATTCCTCAAAGGAATGCCATCCCCGGGGATCGAAAGTTGAGGTTCCTTTTCGTCTGGACGTGATACAAAACTGTCGATGCGAAGAGTATACGTGAAAATGATTGCTTTTCTCGTGTTTTGCAAGTTTTTCAAGCTCTTCGCGTTTTCCTGGAGTATTTTTTTGCATTTCCGTGACATCAGCAGTTGCGTAACCAGAAAGACGAATTCATTTCATGTTCTTGTGGTTTCGAGGAGATGTTTCAGTAGTATGGAAATTACTGAACATCATAAATTGAAAACTCATTGTAAGTTGTTGGGTATATTCGTACTCTTACTAACAGTAGAAATTTTTTGAAATCCCGGAAAAACTCGAAATCTGAATTCACAAGTCAAAATGGCGAAGCCTTCAGGAGATCTCTTCTTTTAGATGGACACGCCAGTATGGGACTGCATAAGCGAGACAGCAAAAGATCTCGTGCAGAGGATGTTGACGACTGACGTAAACCACAGAATTACCATCCAAGAAGTCCTGAATCACAAGTGGCTCAGAGTAAGTTTACTATACTTTTGATGTTGTTTAATTTGGAGTCAAGTGTCACTCAACTATAGTAGACTCTTGAAAAGTGTCCCTAAAATGCAGTAAGCTCTCGGTAAATGTCATTGAAATGCAGTTGAATCTCTATAAGTGTCCCTTAAATACCGTATACTCTCAACAAGTGTCCTAAAAATACAGTTGACTCTTAATCAGTGTTCCTCAAATACGGTAGACTCTCGATGAGTGTCTTGAATACAGTAAACTCGACAAGTGTCCTACAAATACAGTCGACTGTTGATAAATGTCCTTCAATACAGTAGATTCTTGATAAGTGTCGTACAGTCAATACAGTCGATTTCCGATGAGTGTCTCTTGAATACAGTGGACCCTGGACAAGTGTCCTACAAATACAGTTGATTCTTGATAAGTGTTCCTCAAATACAGTAGACCCTAGATAAATATCTTTCAAATATACTTGACTCTTGTTGAGTGTTTCTTAAATACAGTAGACTCTCGATGAGTGTGTCTCAAATATAGTAGACTCTTGATGAGTGTCTCTAAAATACAGTTGACTCTCGGTAAGTGTCTTACAAATACAGTTAACTCTTGATGAGTGTTCTTCAAATACAGTAGACCCTCGGAAAGTGTCCCGTAAACATAGTAGATTCTTGAAAAGTGTTCCTCAAATACATTAGACACTCGAAAAGTGTCTCTCGAATACAGTAAGCCCTTAATAAGTATCTCTTGAATACAGTAGGCTGTAGATAATTGTCATTCAAATACAATATACTCTCGATAAGTGTCTCTTGAATACAGTGGACTCTTGACAAGTGTCCTAAAAATACAGAAGACTCTTGACAAGTGCCTTACAAATACCGTTAACTCTTGACCAATGTCCTCAAATACAGTAGACTCTCGATAAGTGTCGTATAATTAAAACAGTTGATTTACAATAAGTGTCCCTTGAATACAGTAGACCCTCCACAAGTTTCCCAAAACTACAGTTGATTATTGATAAGTGTTTCTCAAATACAATACAGTAGACCCTCGATGAGTGTCTTTCAAATAGACTTGACTCTTGTCAAGTGTTCCTCAATTACAGTAGACCCTTGGTAAGTGTCTTTAAATACAGTAGGCTTCGGATAATAAATTGTCATTCAAATACAAAAGAATCTCGATGAGTCAATACAGTAGACTCTGGATAAGTGTCCCTTCAATACAGTAGATTCTCGAAGTGTCCCTTGAAAACAACATACTCTCGAAAAATGTCTCTTAACTACAGTAGGCCCTTGATAAGTGTCTCTTAAATACAGTAGGCTGTGGATAATTGTCTCTTATATACGCAACCTCTTGATAAGTGTCCCTTAAATACAGTAAACTCTCGATAAGTGTCCCTTGCATACAGCAGGCTCTCGATAATTCTGTCGCTATTGGAAAATCATGAGGCGCGTCTGGCTTGAGAAAAAGCGTCGGGAATTATTAGCCGCTCGTTTTCATTAAGTTGCGGCGGAGCTTTGGCCTCGCGAATCGATAACCCACTTGCAGGGAATTATATCGATACGCGAGCTCCCCTTGAGCCCGCCGCGCATTCCTTACTTCACTGGCTAACTGCTCGACCGCAAACTTCGTGTAGTACGCGACGTGCACACGCGCGCAACAGCCCGAGCATTCGATAAATGAACGGCCTCTGATACGCATCTACTGACACTTGCCACTGTGTCGAGCTTGCAACCGGAAGTTCCGGAGCGCCACTTCTTGGCGACAAATGATGATCAGTTTAATACTTTGAGGTGGAAGAGTTCATAAATGAATTGAAGTAGTTCATCGAATTTTTGGTGTTCAATTTTGATTGGAGAAAAGACAGTTCTTTCAATATATTTGAAATTGTTGTAAAATTTGGAAAGTTGTGATAGATGAATTCTGAAATATTGTGGAAATTTTTGCGACGTTTATTAAACTCCGGAAATTTTGATTTTGATGAAGAGAAGGAAATTCCAGAAATTTTTAAAATCGGAGAAATTTGCGGGATTCTCAGAATCTTCGGGAATTTTCGAAATCTCGGAAATTTTGGAATTTTCGAAGTTTTTAAAATTTACTGAATTATTTGAAATTCACGAAATCTTCCAGAACCTTCCATGCACCCCTAGAACCATCTAGAACCTTCTAAAACACTGTTGGAATGTCTTGTAAAACATTCCAAAACCTCCTACAACTTTTCAGAACCTTCTAGAATATTATAGAATCTTCAACTACCTCCTAGAACATTCCAATACCTTAAAAAATTTTCTAAAACCTTTTAGAACATTTCAAAACTTTCTACAACCTTCTGGAACCTTACAGAACCATCTAAAAACTACATGAACCTTCTAGAATTTCTTAAAACTTGACTCAGAACATTTCAGGACCTTCTAAACCATTCACGAACCTTCTACTGTCTTCTGAAACCTTCCAGAACCTTTCAGAACCTTCTAGAACTATTTATAACATTCCACAACATGCCAGAACAAGCTTGTAAACATCTCACAACCTTCTACAACTTTCCAGAACCTTCTAGAATATTCTAGAATCTTTAACTACCTTCTAGAACATTTCGATACCTTCAAAAATGTTCTAGAACCTTTTAGAACGTTTCAAAACCTTTTACAATTTTCCGGAACCTTACAGAACCTTCTAAAACCCTCCTAAAACCTGCAAGAACCTTCTAGAATTTCTCGTAACCTGACTTAGAACATTTCAGAACCTTCTGAACCATTCACGAACCTTCTACCATCTTCTAAAACCTTCCAGAACCTTTTGGAACCTTCTAGAACTATGCATAACCCTTTAGAACTATTCATAACATTCTACAGTATTCCAGAACATGCTTGTAAAACATTCCAAAATCTCGTCCAACTTTCCAGAACCTTATAGATAGAATATTCTAGAATCTTTAACTATCTTCCAGAACCTTCTAAAACCTGCAAGAACCTTCTAGAATTTCTCAGAACCTGACTCAGAACATTTCAGAACCTTCTAAACTATTCACGAACCTTCTACCATCTTCTGAAACCTTCCAGAACCTTCTAGAACTATGCATGACCCTTTAGAACTATTGATAACATTCTACAACATTCCAGAACAAGCTTGTAAAACATTCCAAAACCTTCTACAACTTCCCAGAACCTTCTAGAATACTCTAGAATCTTCAGCTACCTTCTAGAACATTCCAGAACCTTCAAGAACTTTCTAGAATTTTTAGAACCTTCCTAAAAATTTTAGAAACTCCTAGCGATCGACGCTATGCGTGGATCTCTGTAAGGTCGCCTTTACTCTTACGCCTTACGCGTCTTACTAGCCCATACCAGGAGCGAATTCAAAGATGTTTACACATCAACAATTTGAACTCGTTGTTCTCCCTTTCAATTCCGACACTCATCCAAAAACGTCACAATAAAACCCAGTACAATATTTCGAAGTTCTCTCGAAACCTGTCGCTTATACTGACAATGTTTTCACGAAGGAATAAGAAATTCAATTTGTTTCTTATGGAAACGTTGTTTTAGGACCGTGATAAGGGCGCGCCCAGGATGCACCTGTCGGAAACTATCGAGGAGCTCAGAAAGTTTAACGCCAGGCGCAAACTGAAAGCTCTGGTGCGAGCCGCGGTGTCTTCTCCCAAATGGCGCAGCTGTTCCGAGGCTCAAGCCGACAATTTTTACGACATCGGCGACGACGAAGCCACGAGTCTCGGTGAGACTTTTTCTTGCGAATTTGAACGACATTTTTCTTACGCAACGCTTTTTCAGGGGCTGTTGCGGATATCCTGGATTCCTTGGACGATATCGAAATTCTGCAAGAAAGTGGCAGACTTTCGAGGGGTGACATACTCGTGGCCGTCGATGACTACAGATTGCGGGCAGTACTTGAGGTAGAGAAAATGAAGGATTCCGAGGAATTTTGGAAATTTTCGACGGCGACGGAAGAGCGAAGAAATTTTGTAGTTTTAGTGGATTTTCGGTGTCTAGTTGATAAAGTTATGCGTGATCGTGTGATTGATGGGGGGAGAATTTTTGGAGAGTTTTGGGGAATTTGGGAAGATAAGAATTTGAATTTGAAATTGAATTGTGACATTTTTGTGGCTATGAAGTTGTGAAACTGAAAATTCGAGATTATAAGACTGCGAATTTTTAGAATTCTTGGAATTTTCGGACATTTTTGAAATCTTTAGAATTTTGGAAATTCCCAGAATTATCATGATTCTATTGATTTAGAAATTTTTGAGTTTCTCGTAAATGTTGAAATTTTTAAGTTTCTACAAATTTTACGAACTTCAAGTTTCTTCGAATTAGTGAAATTTTTAATGTTCTATAAATTTTTTGAGAACCTGGAAATTTACTGAATTCCCGAAATCAACGGGATTATCTTGAAATTTTGATTTTGAGGCAGTTGAATTTTAGAATTTAAGACATCAGTCACTCCAATTTGGAAAATTTGACGAATTTGAAGTGCTGATCTTGAAATATTAATTTTGACGTCAATCACTTTTATAATTGAAAAAGTTTAAGACTTTAAATTTGATTTCAAACTCAAACTGGTATTTTTTCAAATTTTTAAAAACTTTCTGAAAGTGCTTGTCTTGAATTTCATGAATTACATCTTGAATTTGAAGAATTTTCTCTCGACTTTAAAGAAATTTATTTTTTGTTGAATTTTAGAATTTAAGACATCAGTCATTTTCAAAATTACACAAGTTTCAGAATTTTAACTTGAATTTGTATTTTTAGGAATTTTTTGGAACTTTGAACTTCAAGAATTTCTTCTTGAATTCGAAAAATTTTGTTGTAAGTTTAAATGATTTGGAGAATTTTAACTGCGTATCGCAAATTTCTAATTTTTGGACTTTCGCAATTGCATAATTTTAAAATTTTTATCCCAATGCAAAATTTGTCTAAACTTTCTGGAAGTTCTTATCTTGAATTCAAGAATTTTTATCTTGAACTCCAAGAACTTTATATTGAATTTGGATAATTTGATGAGTTTGAAGTGTCCATCTTAAAATTCAAAATTGTGAGAGACTCTGAATCGCACAATTTACAGAATTTGAACTCCAAATTCTTATTTTTCGAAATTTCTCAAAACCTTCAGAAAGTGCTCATCTTGAATTTCGAAAATTTCTTGTTGAATTCGAATAATTTCATCTCCAATTTGGAAAATTTGACGAATTCAAAGTGCTGATCTTGAAATATTAATTTTGACGTCAATCACTTTTATAATTGAAAAAGTTTAAGACTTTAAATTTGATTTCAAACTCAAACCAGTATTTTTTCAAATTTGTAAAAACTTTCTGAAAGTGCTTGTCTTGAATTTCATGAATTACATCTTAAATTTGAAGAATTTTCTCTCGACTTTGAAGAAATTTATTTTTTGATGAATTTGAAGTACTCAGCTTGAATTTTGAATTTTTAGACATCAATTACTTTTATAACGCTTTCACTTGCACAAGTTCCAGAATTGGAACTCAAATTTGTGTATATCTCAATTTTTTAAAACTTAATAGAAGTGGTTATCTCAAATTTCAAGGATTTTATCTTGAATTTATAAAATTTTATCTCAAATTCAAAGTATTAGATGTTTTCGAATAAGCACTTTGAATTCATCGATTATTTCCAATGCATAAAATTATCCAATTCTAACATAAAATTCATTTAATTCAACATTAAAGTCGTGAAATTCTAGATATGCACTTCCAAAAAGTTTTAACAAATGTTGAAAAATACTAATCCGAGTTCAAACTCTGGAACTTGTGTAACTGTGAAAGTGCTTGATGTCTTCAAATTGAAATTTCGAGATTAGCACTTCAAATTCATCAAATTCTTTGAAATCAAAATGAGATTATTGGAATTCAAGATGCAGTTTTTGAAATTTAAGGTAAGCACTTCCAGAAAGTTTCGGAAAATTTAAAAAAATACGAACTTTAGTTTGAATTCTGGAATTTGTGTAATTGTCAAGGTGATTCATGTCTGAAAAATGGAATTTCAAGTTAATTAAGCAGTTCAAATTCGTCTAATTCTTCGAATTCTAGAAAAAATTCTTTGAATTCAAGATGAAATTCTCAAAATTCAATAGAAGCACCTCCAGAAAGTTTTGGAAAATTTCGAAAAATAGAATTTGATTCTGAATTGTGAAACTTGGGCAATCGTTAAAGTAACTGATTTCTCGAAATTAAAATTTCAAGATTAGCACTTTAAATTCACCTGAATCTTGAAATTCAGGATGCAATTCTTCGAATTCAAGATTAAATCTTCAAATTCATTAGCACTTGCAAAAAGTTTGGAAAAATCCAAAAAATACGGATTATATATATATATATATATATATATATATATATATATAATACGGAAATTTAAATTTTAAGACATAAAGCACTTTCACATTTACACAAGTTTCAGAGTTTGAACTTGAATTAGTATTTTTCAACATTTATTAAAACTTTTTTGAAGTGCTTATATAGAATTTCACGAATTTTATGTTGAATTGAATGAAATTTGTCTTGAAATCAAATGATTTGATGAATTTTGAATGCTCATCTAAAAATTCCAATTTTGAGAGGTCAATAACTTCCACGATAACACAAGTTTCGCAATACAAATTTAAATTCTTATTTTTTGAGATTTCTTAAAACTCACTGGCAGTGCTTATGTTGAATTTTCACAATTTTATCTTGAATTCGAAAAACTTCATGTTGAATTCAGATAAATTTATCTCGAATTCAAAGAATCTGATGAATCTTGAAATTTCGATTTTGCGACAATTATCAATCCCACAATTTCCCAAGTGTCACAATTCAAACTAAAACGCGTATTCTTTGAAATTTTTAAAAATTTTCTGGAAGCGTTCATCTTTAATTTCGAAATTTTCGTCTCGAATTTAAAGAATTTGATCTTGAATTTAAAGAATTAGAAGAATTAGAACTACTTAATTATTTTCAAATTCTAATTTTTAGACATGAACCACTTTTATAATTACACAAATTACAGAATTCAAACTAAAATTCGTATTTTTTAGATATTTCCAAAACTTTCTGGAAGTGCTTATCTCAAATTTCAAGAATTGTATCTTGAATTCAACTAAGTTTATTTTGTTTTCGAAAAATTTGATGAAGTCGAAGTGCTGATCTCGAAATTCAAATTTTAAGACATCAAGCACTTTCACAGTTACACAAGTTTGAGAGTTCGAACTAGAATTAGTATTTTCCAATATTTGTTAAAACTTTTTGGAAGTGCTTACCTAGAATTTCACGACTTTAATGTTGAATTGAATTAAATTTGTCTTGATTTGATGAATTTTGAATGCTAATATCACAATTCCAATTTCTAGAGGTCAATAACTTCCACAATAACACAAGTTTCGCAATACAAATTCAAATTCCTATTTTTCGAGATTTTTCAAAACCTACTGGAAGTGCTCATCTCGATTTTTAAGGATTCTATCTCGAATTCGAAGAATTTCGTCTTGAATTCAGATAAATTTATCTCGAATTTGAAGAATCTGCGTAATTTGACGTTCTAATCATCAAATTTCGATTTTGAGACAATTATCGCTCCCACAATTTCCCAAGTTTCACAATTCAAACTAAAATTCGTGTTCTTCAAAATTTTCAAAAACTTTCTGGAAGCGCTCATCTTCAGTTTCAAAAACTTCATTTCGAATTCAAAGAATTTCATCCCGAATTTGAAGAATTTCATTCTGAATTCAAGGAATTCGATGACTTTCAAAATTCCAATTCCAAAACATAAATCACTCTGACAGTTTGTCAAGTCTTACAATTGAAACTTAAATTTTTCGAAAAATTTCGAAAATTTTCCGAAAGTGTTCATCGTATCAATCACACATAATTCTATCAAATCAGACATCCAAAATCCATCGAAATAACAGAACTTTAACCTTTCGACGTTTCTGTGTGAAATTTTGAGATTGTGGGCTATCTGACTTTGATTTTTAACCCCTAAAAATCCAAATAGAATGTGTTACTGATTACAATTATTCAGTTATATTATCCATGGTGTACATACTTCTTTTTCAATCACTTCTACTTTTTTTTTATTGACCTTTTGGATGTTTTACAGCTTTACGACAGAATAAGTGCTCGTGTACCAACGCCATGTCGACCACCGCCAACGGATTTGTTGAAACGAACGATGGAAGTGGAGGAACTCATTCAAGGATACGATAGGTCGTCAGTTAAATACATCGACCGAGGTGACCTCAGGGAGCTGCTAGGAATTATGAATCAACCCCATTTTAAGGTAGGATTTTTACTTTTTAAAATTAATTAATTATACATATGTATATACACATATGTATATTATTAATATACTATTGATTAATAGTTTATGAATTAACCCTATTTTAAGGTAGGATTTTGACTTTTTAAAATTGATTATTATATATATTTATATAATATATATAATATTATATACATATAATATGTATCCATTATATATATTATATATATAATGGATGAATCTTATAGATGATGCATTGTTAGAATTTTTTAAATGTTCGAAATTTCCAGAATTGACGTTCCTGAAATTCTCAGAATTTCCAAAATTTATCCAAATCTCCTCAATTTTGAAAATTATGTATAAATAAATAAAAAAACTGTGAGAATTATTCTTACAGTTTTTTTGATTTTCTAAAATTGGAAAGGAACGAATTGTTGAAATTTTGAAGTTTGTAGAAGTTTTGGAAATTCTCAAAATTCACGAATTTACCAAAACCAATAAAATTGTTGGAATTCTCAGAATCTTCGGAAATTTTCGAAATCTCCAAAATTTTTTTAATCCTCAAAATTATCGCAATTCTAGTGATTTTCGAATTTCCAAATTTCTAGAAATTTTCCAAATCCTCGAACTTTACAAAATTTTCGAAACCGAAAATTTTTTATGATTCTTAGAATTCTCAGAAATTTTTGAAATCTCCAAATTTCGGGCATTTTCAAAATTATCCTAATTCTAGTAATTTCCAAATTTTCGAAATAAAGAAAAGTTTCAGAATTTTCGGAGATTTTCGAAATCTCAAAAATTTTGAACATATTCTTTAAATATTGTAATTAATAATGAGGAATTATGAAGGAATTTGAATTTTTCTTTTGTCTTTTTCGTGAAATTTTCATAATTTGAAATAATATATAATATTATCAGAAAAGTCTGAGGTCGAAGTTTTTCCGAATCGCACATATTTTCAAGCTTTTACAGAGATAATTTATTAATTTTAACATTAGATGTTTCATGGAGAGTAACTTGATAACGCAGGATATCTCGCGGAAAATTGCGTTTTCCCTGTTGGGCGTAAATCGTTAATGTAAATTTTACGGCGGATGATTAATTAATTCTAAATGCAGAAACTGAATTCGAATTGCGTATTCATGAGTGAGCGTTTATATTATTCTATGGACAGTAGGGATTTTTGTAATTGCTAGGAATTAGGTTCTGAATTGAGCGAACAGATAAACTGGAAATTATACGTCGAACACAATTTTTTTTTCTAAAAATTTTTTGTTTTTTGAGACAATTTCGAAAAATTTGGTGTTATTACCAAATTTACTATGGTCAGTATGACATTAGGAATTACGAAAATTCGTGAAAAATGAAATTTTTGAGAAAGATTGGAGCTTGCATACCTGAGTCGTTTTTGAATCGATTTTGGAGTTTTGAAGCCAGTAAATTTCGAAATTTTTGCGATTTGAATGTTTTGATGGATTGGGTTGAATTTCGACGTTTTTAGGCATTTTCAAGTTTTGAAGTTTTGGAAATGTTGAATTTTGAAACTTTGAGAGCCTTGGAAATTTGAAATTTATTCTTATTCAAAATTTGTATTCATATTTATAATGATGATAGTAATTATTATTATTATGTGTAGTAATAATGATGATAATAATGTATGATAATTATTTGAAATTTTAAAAATTATCCGACGGTGAAAAAGTCAGAAACTGGAGAACTTTCGAACTTCAAAATTGTTCGAAAGTACGAAAGTATCGTTATTTTCAAAAAACATTGAAATTTTTAAAATTGAAAATTCGAAAACTTTGCAATAATTCAAAACTTCAGAATTTTATGAATTTATAATCCTTACAAATTTCATAACTTGCAAAATTTCCGAAGGTTCAACATTTTCAGAATTTCAAAACTCCCAAAACTTCACAACTTTTATTATAAAAAAAAAAAAAAAAAAAAAAAATCGGAATCCCAAAATTACATAAATTTCGTAACTTCTAGGCTTGAAAACTTCAGTCTTCCATCAATTTATAATCCTTCCAAATTTCAGAATTCAAAAATTTCTAAAGGTTCAAAGTTTTCGAAACTTCAAAAATCTCCAAACTCTACAACTTTCATGAAAAAAAAAGAAAAACTGGAATCCCAAAATTACACAAATTTCGTAACGTCCAGGCTTGAAAACTTCAGAACTCCATAAATTTACAATCCTTCCAAATTCTAGAACTTGAAAAATTTCCAAAGGTTCCAAATTTCCAAGATTTGAAAAATCCCAAAACTTCACAACTTCTATAAAAAAAAAAAAAAAAACCAAAAAAACAACCCGAAGTCCCAAAATTGCACACATTCCGTAATTTCCAGACTCAACAACTTCAGAACTTCAAAAATTCACAGTCCCCCTAAATTCCAGAATTTCAATCGTTTCTAAAGAAATATTCAAAATTCCCAAGACTTCAAAAATCCCTGAACTTAGCAACCTTTAAATTGAAAAAAGAAAAAAAAATTCGAAATCCCAAAATCAAACACATTTCGCTTGTGCCGCGCGACTGTAAAATAATGTATATCCCCCCCCCCCCTTTCCCCGGTGCCCCCCCCCCTTAAAATAATGTATATCCCCCCCCCCCCCCCCCTCTCTCTCTCTCCGTCAAAAATTTAATGATAATTCGCTAGCTCCAAATCGCAACGAAAAATTCCATCGAAGAAAAAAGCTCAAGTTCCTACAGAGCTTTTCCCGTTGTATGACAGAGACATTCGGGCTCGTCAGCCCTCGTCCTCGGCCTCACTAATTTCCGCTTTCCGCTGGATGCTCGCTCCTTAACTGGATTTTTAGATGAGAATTTTAACGATCGACCTACATTTGCTTGTCTCGGGCACGGGGCGGGTATCAAACGCGCAATAAACATGACAACCGTCGCCGAAATAACTGCTCGCGGGGAAGAATGCATCGCGTCGATTTTCGGCTCGCTGTTTCGTGAAATCGACGTTCGCATTGGAGTGCTCGTTATGTCGGGGGAAGGAATGACCGGGTTCCATCGCGACTCGAGCTTCGGAAGCGATTGATTCTCATTGTTACGGGGAGCTTTTCTGGGATGGATTTGAAAAGAATGTTTTCCTCGATGGCTGAGGTATTCTCGTCTTGTACTTTCGTCTGCTCGGGGTAGCTCGAATTTTGTTGGGGGAGGTTGTGTCTGGCGAAGGGTATCAATTAGCGAGTCTTCGTATCTGGCAGTCGTGGTGTAATTTGATGAGGTTATGGTTGATTTCTTTTTTATGCGTTGTTGAAGTTGTTGCGATTTTTTGATTGTGGGATTTTGTGACGTTTTCGGGCTTGCTGGGACATCGAGGGCATTTTTCTGGGCGATTTATGATGTGTATTGATGATTTAGTAGTGTTTCGATTATTTTCGAGAAGAATTGATGTGATGTAAGATATTTTTTAAGGCGTATAATTTTTCGAAACTTTAACGTTTGGAAACTTCAGGAAATTCGACACACTGAAATTCCAGAATTTTTGAAACTCCTGAGCTTTGGAGGGACGAAATTTTTGAAATTTCAGGATTTTCGGAATTTGGAAAATTTTGAAGAGCCGAAAAGTTCGGGATTTGTGAACTTTGGAATTGTTCAAAAGTTGGAAATTGTTTTGAATTCTCGGGAACTTGAGAATTTCGACACTTTAGAACTTTTCAGCTCGAAAATTGTTTGAAAGATCGAGATTTTCTTACGAATTGTCTAAAACTTTAGAATTTTAAAACTTTTTTTTTTGAGACTTCTGAATACTTCGAAACTTCGAAATTTATGCACATTTGTTGGAACTTCACGATCTCAAAATTTTTGAAAATTTATAACTTTTGAGCTTCGAAACTTCGAAAATTTGGAAATTGCGAAATTTAACGACTTTCGAACTTTGAGTTTCTTTGAAACTTCGAAACGATGAAATTTTTTTCGAGATTTGGCAACAATTTCGTACTTTTGAGCAATTTTGAAGTTTGAAAGTTGTGAATTTCCAGAATTTTCGACTTTTTGGTAATTTTTTAAGTTCTATGATTTATTCACAATTGTAACTGTAAAATTTACAGTTTAGCGACAAATTATATAAATTTCTATAAATATGAACTAATAATTATTATCAAGTTATGGAACTTTTAAAGCCTTGTGAATTCTGGGAGGTCTGGATTTGCAAAATTTAAAGAATTACAGAATCTAAGTTCTTGAAATTTAAAAATTGTTTGATTTTTCGACAGTTCTGGAATTTTGAAGTTTCCGAAAATTCGGAAAAAATGTCTAAATTTCGCAAGATCTCGAAGTCAGAATTATAAGGGTTCAGAATTCTTAAAGTTTCAGAGATTACGAGAGTTTTAGAGTTTAGAAGCCTACAATTTTTAAAATTTCTCTATTTTTGGGATTTGAAAGTTTTGACAACCTCAAATCATCAAAATTTGGATGATGAAAAAAAGGCTTTTTGTATTACTTTAGATCGAAATTTTTATTGAAACGCAAAAAATGTTTGTTTCAGTACCGAATTCCAATATAGTACAACAAAACTCGATTAATCCCCTTTTATTGACAGTTTTTTTAAGTATGGCAGGTCTCTTATCAATTTCCTCGGGTATGATATCGAGCAAAACGATACGAACTTCGAAATCATGAAATTTTTTCTAAGAATTGGCAACAATTTCGTATTTTGGAGCAATTTTGGAGTTCGAAAGTTGTTAGTTTTCGGAATTTTCGACTTTTTGGTAATTTTTGAATTTCCGTGATTTATTTGCAATCGTAATTGTAAAATTTACAATTCGGTGACAAATTATATAAATTCATACAAATAAGAATTCATTATTATTAAGTTTCGGAACTTTTGAAGCCTTGTGAATTCTGGGAGGTCTGGAATTTCAAAATTTGAAGAATTATGGAATCTTCAAGTTCTTGAAATTTAAAAATTTTCGATTTTTTGACAGTTCTGGAATTTTAAAGTTTCTGAAAATTCAGACAAAATGTCCAAATTTCGCAAGATCTCGAAGTCAGAATTATAAGGATTCAGAATTCTTAAAGTTCCAGGAATTACGGGAGTTTTAGAGTTCCGAAGCCTAGAATTCTCAAAATTCTCTATTTTCGGAATTCGAAAGTTTTGACAACCTCAAATCATCAAAATTTGGATTATGAAAAAAAAGGCTTTTTGTATCACTTCGGAACGAAATGTTTATTGAAACGCGGAAAATGTTTATTTTATTACCGAATTCTAATATAGTACAGCGAAACTCGATCAATCCTATTTTGATGACAGTTTTTTTAACCATGGCAGGTCTCTCATCAATTTCCTCGGGTATGATATCGAGCAAAACGTACTTGAACTCCGTCTGTTTTTACGCGCTTTCCCATGTCGCACAAAATCTCCGGGGGAGTCTTGTTAACGAGACTTTGAAAATGCTTGATGGAGCTACCAGCGTGGCTCCTCGAGGTTAATTCGCCACTTCGGTTTTCTGACCGTAATTACAGTCGGAAGAAAACGTTTTCGTAATTGGCACTTTCTTTTCGAAAACATTCATCCAACACTCATCTGGATGTTACTTCAAAGACAAGTATTTTTTTGTGCGTTTAAAAATGTTTCCGTGACTGAGCTGTGACAGAAAAAAACAAAATTTTCTGGACTTGTTCTTCGGGATAAATTTAGGATACGTAGAGAATCTTACGGGGTTTGATGATTATTTTTGTTGATGATTTTGGGAAGATTCAATCAATTCGTCTGTTTTGGAAGGAACCAATGAACAACTACGGAGTAAGGACTGAAATTCGGAACGTTGCTCGATTTCATTCATTGTTTTCTGTTTTTCATGTTTTCTGAGTTCGTTGGGTGAAATTTTCGAGTCTCTTTGTCATTTTTGACCGTTCTTTTACACGTCTCTGAATTTCCAAACTCGAAATGTCACGAAGTCAGGAAAATTGATCTTTAGTGTCTAGGAAAGTGAGGTGAGTCCCACTTTTTTTCTCTATCGATTCCTCTACTCTTTCCGAAGAAAACGAGCGTTCAATTGTTGTCTCGTTTTCAAGTCTTGATTTTAGATAGTTTTTATTTCAGATAGAATTATAATTTTCGACGAGATTCGTGTCTGAAAAATGCCCTTCGTTATCGGAAAAATTTGCATGTTCATCGTCCGGAACAAAAACCTCCACAAATGCATATTGAGTTTCCCATTTCTGTCACTTTCATTCATCTTTTGAATGCGCATTTGAATAAATTCACGGTCGATAGTTTTCGAGACTCCCGAAACGTCAAGTTTGCACTTGTTGATTGTGCGACGTCAAAGAAGTGTCCGTTGACCCGACATATTTCGCTTTTAAAGTGCAACAGTTGACTTACAGAACTGAAAGGGAGTTTAGTTTGGTATGAAAACAAGCTTTTTACGAATTGCTGAAATTCAACGGGGAATTGTAATTTTGCGCCACTCGAAGCCTGTGGAAGTTGAAAGAAAATATTTGCTCGGCAATTCGCTTGTTCGCGGTGAATGTAATTTCGGTCTGAAAATTATTTTAGCGGAATGCTGGGATAAAGCGGAGGATGCATGGAGAGTTTTTGGTGTTTCTTGACATGTGGCGTTTTTTTTTGGGTGGACGTAGTTTTATTTGGCCGGAGTTTTGATCGCTTTGTGAATATTTGAAAATGGACGAAAATTTGGTGATCGTTGGAGGTGGAGTTTTTAGCGATTCTGTAGTTTTTTGCGTTGGTAAGTTTAGCGTAGTTTTGTATTAGGAATTTTTGGGAAATTCTTCAATTTAGGGGAAAATTGAGGAAATTTTCTTATTCTGAAGATTTAAGACTTTTATGAAAATGCTGTTGTATTTTTATTTTTATTTTTTCTTGAGGATTTTAAAAATTCACAGTTTTTAACAAATTTTGATGAATTAGCGAGATTTTGCTTTGCATTACAAATTTTGTAGAAGTTTTGAATTCTTGGAGAAATCATAGTTATTTTTCGAAAATTTACAATTTTTGCGAAAATGTAGTTATATTGTCATTATTTTTTTGACGTATTAGAGAAATTCGCAATGTGCAAAAAATTTAGAAGATTTGAAGATTTTTGGAAGAATGCAAGATTTTACAAAATTTAGAGAGCATTTGCATTTTTTGAGACAAATGACAATTTTTTCAGTATTCATAGAAATTTGCTTATTTTGAATTGTAAATGTCAGTGAAAATAGAAAAAAATTGCTATCCTGAAAGTTTCAAATGTAAGAAAATATTCTGGAATTTGGAAATTTTTATGAAATT